>PVKU01014109.1:0-24842 GCA_004027475.1 Anoura caudifer
GCAAGGGATAGAAAACCTATTTGAAAAAGTAATGATGGAAAACTTCCCTAATTTGATGAGAGAAAAAGTCACACAAATCCAGGAAACACAGAGAGTCCCAATCAAGAGGAACCCAAAGAAGCCCACTTCAAGACACATCATAATTAAAATGGCAAAATTCCAAGACAAAGAGAGAATCTTAAAGGCAGCAAGGGAGAAACAGGAAGTAACATACAAGGGAGCCCAGATAAGGTTAGCAGCTGACTTCTCAATGGAAACACTCCAAGCCAGAAGAGAATGGCAAGAGATATTCCAAATAATGAGAACCAAAGGCCTGCAACCAAGACTACTTTACCCAGCAAGACTTTCAATCAAGATAGCAGGCCAAATAAGGAGCTTCCCACACAAAAGAAGTCTGAAAGAATACACCTCTACCAAACCAGTTCTGCAAGAGATGCTAAAGGGACTGCATTAAGGAAAGGAAGAGAGAGAGAGAGAGAGAGAGAGAGAGAGAGAGAGAGAGAGAGAGAAGCACAGGTACAAAAATGGCAATGAATAAGTACCTATCAATAATAACCTTAAATGTAAATGGATTAAATGCTCCAATCAAAAGACATAGAATAGCTGAATGGATAAGAAAGGATGACCCACACATACACTGCCTACAAGAGACCCACCTCAGGACAAAAGACCTACACAGACTCAAAGTGAAGGGCTGGAAACAAACTTGCCACTGAGATTTCTTATCTTCTTCACTTTTCACCTAGTTTCTGGGAGCCAATTTTTCTCCTGGACCTAGCTGTACAGACTGAGTATATTCCTTCATCCTATCCATTCATTCCTTCCTTCACTGTTGAGTGTCAATTCCATTTGATTGCTCCCAGAGTAGTGGGTGGATGACTTCATATGTTTCTGATACATGATAAATATGTCGACCATCATGAAACTTCATAATTGTTTCCCAAAGGGTCTATATGCAGTTACAGGCAATAACAGGGACAGACCTCACAAATGCAATGTGGCAAACTATCAGATCATTAGTCTGCATTCACAAGTAGCTGTTCACCTCAGGAAAGGTATGGATAGCTCTTAGGGCACAATCAGATTTAAATAAACTAATAAGCAAAAGAACAAAGAAATGACTCATACTTTTTTTTTTTTTTAGCAATTTGGAAACTTTTAAAAATTCTCTGGACTTTCTTTTGACTTTAAAACAGAAACATTTAAAAATATTTTTATTGAATTTATTGGAGTGACATGGGTTCACAAAAACCATACAGGTTTCCAGTGTAAAACTCAACAAAACATTATCTGTATACTGCATTGTGTGCCCACTGCGCCAAGCAGCATCTCTTTCTGTCCCCATTTATCCCCCCTTTGCCCACCACCCCACCACTTTTCCCTCTATCTCCACACTGTTGTCTGTGTCTATGTGATACACACACACACACACACACACACACACACACACACACAATCTTCACCGTTTTTACACTTTCTGATATTTTTTTCTGGATTTTGATGTTTAGTTTTTAGAACTAGAAAAAGTGGACCAAGAATCTGTCCTTTATTTCAGGAGGCTCAGTGAGTGGAATGCAGTTGCTGCCTCCAGGATTGGAAGAGAAAGGTAGAAATTGTGTCCAACTTGAAATGACAAACTAGTTAGAACTAAAAGAAATAATAGAACATTATCTCTTGCTAGATGGAGTGGATATTGAAGCTTAAGAATGAAAAGTGACTTACATTCAACTTTTATTTTATAAATATATATTGAGTACTTACTATGTGCCAAGTGCTGGGAACACAGCAGTGAACAAGGTAAAGTCCCAGCCTTATGGAGCTGACATTACAGTGATTGAGAGAAACTAACATTAATAAGTCAGACAAATCAATATGACAGGTCCTGGAAAGGAGAGGAACTTGGTGACATGGGAGCTGAGAATGAAGTGCTCTTCCTGATCAGAAAAATTAACAAGTGCCTTCCTGAGGGAGCCATGCTATGGTGAAAGCTGAGTAGGAATTAACCAGGTAACAAAAGGGACAGCAGTTTTGAAGGTTCTGTGGCAAGAACTGAAAGTAGGCCATTATGGCTAGAGAAGAGAGAATTCAGGTAAGGGTAATGAAAGATAAGGCTACTGCTATGGACAGGAGACAAGCTGTGCAGAGTCATTGTTCTAAGAGTGACAATAATCCATTGGAAGATTTCAGCATAGGAAGGCCATGGTGACATTTGTGTTTTTATTTTTAGATTTTTTTTTTAAGATTTTATTTATCTTCAGAGAGAGGGGAAAGGAGGGAGAAAGAGGGAGACAAACATCAATGCATGGTTGCCTCTCATGTGCCCCTACTGGGGACCCAGCATGCATCCCAGGTGTGTACCCTGACTGGGAATCTAACTAGCGACCCTTTGGTTCACAGCCTGCACTTAATCCACTGAGCTACACTAGCCAAGGCTTGTTTTATTTTATTTTATTTTATTTATTTTATTTTATTATTTTTTATTTTATTGTTGTTCAAGTACAGTTATCTGCTTTTCCCCCCACTACTACTCCCTGACCCCAGCCATCCCCATCTCCGTACCCTGATTCCACACCCCCCTTGGTTTTGTCAATGTGTCCTTTATAGTAGTTCCTGAAATCCCTTCTCCCATTGCCCCCCATTCTCCCCTCCCACTTCCCCTCTGATTACTGTTAGATTGTTCTTAATTTCAATGTCTCTGGTTATATTTTGCTTGCTTGTTTGTTTTATTTATTAGGTTCTATTTAAAGGTGAGATCATATGGTATTTATCTTTCACCACCTGGCTAATTTCACTTAGCATAATGCTCTTCAATTCCATCCATGCTGTTGCAAAAGGTAGGAGTTTCTTTTTCTTTCTGCTGGGTAGTATTCCATCATGTAAATATACCATAGTTTTTTGATCCATTCATTTACTGATGGGCACTTAGGTTGCTTCCAGCATTTTACAATTGTAAATTGTGTTGCTATGAACATTGCGGTGCATAGGCTCATATTGATTGGTATTTCAGGGTTCTTAGGATATAATCCCAGCTGTGTAATTGCTGAGTCAAAAAATTTGTGGTTTTAAAAGGTAATTCTAACTACTATGAGTGTGAGAAGGCTATGTGGTATGCAAAAAGGCTGAGGCAATAGTTTGGGTCCAGCTGTGAAAGGGCTGGAACAATAGGCTAAAGAATTTTATTTGCTTCTGTGGACAGAGTGGAATCATCAAACACTGAGGCTGGCAAACTAGGTCCACCTCAGATTATGGTTATAAGAGAGTCCTCTGTGATGTCAACACATATTATATATATATTTGGTAGACACCATGAAGGGGTAAATGAGAAATAGATGCCCTGGTCTTCACCTTCCATATTCTGAAGTTGGAAGATGACCCAAATAATCACTTGAAGTTCCTGGACTTCATCTACAATGAAGTGTGATACTATTTCCCTAAACATCTAAGTCACTGGAGAATTTACCATAAATATAATTCTCTCACATACTCTGATTCAACAAGTATTTATGGAGCCCCTGCTATGTTCATAGTATTAATTATCTATTGCTGTGTAACAAATTACCACAAAACTTAGCAGTTTAAATCTAAACATTTATAAGCATTTATTATTACAATTTATGTGGGTTATAAATTCAGGCATGGGTTAGCTGGCTACTCTGCTTACGGGTGTCTCACAGGTTGCATCCAAGGTGTTGGCCAGGGCTGACATCTCATCTGAAGATTGGACTGGAGAAGGATATGCTTCCAAGCTCATGTGGTTGTTGGCATAATCCTGTCCCTGGGGGGTTATTAGATTAAAGACCTCATTTTCCTTGCTGGCTGTAGGCTGGAGATCACCCTCAGTTCCTAGCCCTGTGGGATTTTCCATCATGTCAACTTGTTTAATCAAAGCAAGTAGCCAATGAAGCAAGGGAGACTCTCGATGTTTGTTCTGAGGGACTTTACAACCTCCTTGAGGAGGCAAGATCTATGCATAGGGAATAATTGGCAAGCACTGTACCTGACAGACTATGATTAAATACCCAAATGTGTGAAAATAGCCACAGAATTTTGATAGGGAGGGTTAGTGACATGGGGAGGGGTAAGGTATTCTAGATAAGGGGTGTAGTTTGTGCAGCAACGTGGAAGCAGGACAGTATGGTATGTTCAGACCAAGAGACTGACAGCCTGGATGAGTAGAGGTTATGTTTTGGGGTACAATAGAAAGTAGGAGACCTAAACAACAGATTTCCAGTATGCCTTAGAGTTTTGAGAGAGAATTCTGTCAATGGCCAAGAGGGGTACCATGTGACTGGGCCTCAAAGACACACGTGTTGATGTGAATATACTTTGACAAGAATTGTGACTTTTAGCACTTAGAGTATAATTTTATTCATGTAATCATTGCTTCTTTCAGGATGTTTCTCTGAACATAAGCAGTAGCTTTCCCTTTTATTACCTCACATTTCTTTTGTTCCCAAATATAAGCTAGAGAGCCTTTTCTTGTTGTATATGGTTTGTCTTTGAAGCCAGTATTAGAACAACTTTTTCTTATGTCTGATCCCCTAATCCTGAGAAGGCCCATCTATCCCACTTTCAGTACAAAAACTTATAAACTAATAAAATAATAATGATTACTAAATAGCTGAAAATGATGGAGTTGGTACATTTTATTTGTTGTTCTCTATGGGGATTAAAAAGTGATTTGGGGAAATAATTTGTTTTGTTCCAGCCCCTAGCGCAGAACCGTATAGCACCTGATAAAGGTGCTCAACAGATGACTGAGTGTAATGCCAGTGATTTTTACAGACAACAGTGTGGTGATTGCCACAGGGTGGAGATGGGGGCAGGTAGAGGAGAGTAGGTGGGTGGTAAATGGTGAAAGAAGGAGACTTGACTTGGGATGGTAAACACACAATGCAGTGTATAGATGATGTGTTATGGAATTATGCACCTGAAACCTGTGTAATTGTGTTAACCAGTGCCACCCCAAAAAATGCAATGAAAAGGAAAAAAATGTGACAAGGAATTTGACTTAAACTTGTACAATTTTACCCAGTCCAGATGCGAATTGCATTCGTATCATTTAAAGCTGCTCTGGGGGATCTCCACCTCCCAGGTAGAAGCTCCGTACAACAATAAGCCAGTTTATCAAAGATGGGATTTACTGCTCATTGTTTTTCTATTAAGAAGGAATTATGCTAAGCCCAGCAGCAGACATTTTATGTTGCCATGGCAGCCTATATTTCCTGCAGGGTTGTGACCCCTAATGACTACAGTGGGAAGGCAGGAAAAAATAGAGAGTCTTTGAAGATTAGTAAATAAATGCATTACTTATGCAAACCGTCTCTGAGATGGCCCCACAGTACAGAGGGGAAATGAAGAAGCTCTTCAGATTGAGCAAATGGTTATATGTAAATACCTGCATTGGAAGAAAACAAATCACCTTTCATTTGATTATTTCTTTAAGAGTCTGTTTGGTCTGATAATGAAAGTAACATAAACTGGACTTCATACTGAGAAAATAGTATTATTGTGCATGAAAATACAAACAGCCATTGATGCTCTTCCTTTCATTCTCAGCAACTAATTCCCCCCAATCAGCTGTTCAGGTATAAAACAGCTCCTGGAATAATTTTGCAATGGTCCTTGATGGATCATGGACACATAGCAACTTTATGTAGGCATTGAGAATGCAGTCCACCTTTCCTTGCTAAAAAGTGGTTTAGTATTGTTTTTGACCAACTTGATTTGTCTTAATTGACCTGATACATTCTGAAGAAGAAGGTAAAAACGAGATAGAAAAATCAAGCACTAATTTGGGTCCAGTCTGTTTAAGGTATTTTTTCAGTTCACAGTCCTTTTGAAATCACATCTACACTTATTCATACAAGACATATTTATCAAGTGCCTACTATATTACTACTGTTCAAGGTCTGTGTTCAGGTAAAAATGGATCTAAACTAGTATTATTTGATTAGATCAAATACAAAAGGATTGTATTTGCTTTGTGTATCCTCTGTTGCTCTCAAATGAGTTGTTTTGTTGAGTATAAAAAGAGGAAAAATATGGTATAAAGTGGAGAAACCACATGCCTGAGATGTTATGGATTCATTTCTTTTAACGGTGTATTTATATAAGAAACATTTATTTACTAGAAGTCTACTATGTGCCTGGGGATGGAGTTCTAGGCAAGATCTATTCTATGACCTCAAAGATAACTCAGTACAGTTCTGGTTGTGGTTCCAGCAGTTTACCCTACTGGTGTTCTAGCAATCAGAAGGGTCTATGTTGGAGAAAATATTTCCACTGCTGTGGATCAATTTCTGTTGACCCATTAGTGACCTCTCACATGGTTTGCCTTGTATCGAAGTCATGGATCTTGCCCGGGCAACATTCACTTATTTTTTATTACTTACTTCTTCCATAATAAATATTTTTATAGTATCTTCTGCACATTCTCTGCAGTCAGGAAGATTTTCCAGAGCTTTACTCTCTATAGTTAATGTTTTTTAAATTGTAGGAACACTGTCACTCTATTCCACGCATCCCTCCTCTTCTTCAGAGATTCTGATACACCCTTTCTCCACCCCCACCCCCCAGCAAAAGATTGAGACTCACTGGGAAGACTAGTCTAGAATCAGAAAATGGTCTCCTTAGAGATCCATTCTTCAAATTGGGCTTTAGTATCATTCAGCAGAGTGAATCTGCTGAATGAGTATGCCAATATTTTAAGTACTTAAAATTCCTTGGCCAAATTCCTTGGTGCTAAATAAATTGTTAAATGTTCCACTCTGAGAGGAAGGATTTTAACATTAACCTCATGTATGAGGTGGATATCTCTTTTCATAAAAGAAAGAAAATCTCAGCCATTAATATAAACCAAAATCATTGTTGCACCTTGGCCAAAAAGTTATGAGGTTTCATTTGAAACAGTCAACTTCTTGCATGAATAATCTCTTTACACTAATTCTTCTCCATTCAATCCTCAAGGACACTAGAGAAGGAAAGGAAGTTGGGACTAGACAAGGTCATAGTGGGGTTGGGGTGTCCTGAAAATAGGAGGAGTCAATTGGGTTGAACACATGAAAAGAACTGATATTGCATCTCCATGCTAATCAGCCAAAGGGTGGTAAGCCTTGACTTGGCTGACTTAGCTGCAGCTGATTGTGCTTATAGATATCATTATGAGGTATCCATCCTCCTACTGCCTAAATATAAGCCTGAGAAAGAAACATCTCTATTCATCACATGAGAGGCCAACAGACCATAACTCTGTTCCTACCTTTCAGATACAGCAAATAAGCATCATGAATCATGGTGAAAATATTTATGAAAATCTCTCCCAACTTTAAGACTCTTTGATTCTATGATAAACTCTTGGAGAGCAGTTTCTAGACCTCAGTTAGTATTTTGTCCCTTCTTGCCTTCTGGCTTCCCATGAAATAATTCCATACAAAATCCTCTGAGCAGGAAAGAATTTTTATCTCTATCCCTTTGAAAACTCTCCAGGATGACTAGACTTAATTGGTCAGCAGCTGTGTAGCTAACAGGCACAGGTTTTGGAAAACACTAGGGATTGCCACCAAGGAGAGGGCATAAGGAGAGTTATGCCAGTGAGAGTGATGTTGTTGCTTCCACCTTGCCTCTGCTTATGCCCTCCAGGTTCCAGGCAACTTTCCAAGACATCCCAGTATAGCTTAAAATCAGAGCTGGAGCCCTGGCTTGTGTGGTTCAGTGGTTTGAGCACTGGCCTGTGAACCAAAGTGTCTCCAGTTCAATTCCCAGTCAGGGCACATGCCTGGGATGCAATCCAGGTCAGGTCCCCAGTAGGGGGCATGTAGAGGCAACCATACATTGATGTTTCTCTCCTTCTCTCTCTCCCTTCCTCTCTGTCTAAAATAAATAAATACAATCTTTTCAAAAAATCAGAGGTGGAATGGCTGAATTGGGGTTGTCCTAGCCTGCAAAAGAAAAAATGAGAAAGGATAGACCACCTCTGCACATCACAATATGTTAATTTATGGGGCCTGGTGTTGTCCTCACTCCTATCTTTGTCTATGGCATCACAAAGACTTAGGAGTGAGGCTTCAAATCCATTACTGCCTCAGAAGTGAAACATTCCCTGGAGATAAAGAGAAAATGAGCAAATACCCTTAGCAGGCCACAGATTATAGAGAAAAGTCTTGCAAAATTACATATGGATGGACTTGAGGGTAGCCTTCTTAAACTGGGCCAAAAGTGCTCCTAATGGAAAATAGACTTTGACAATGTTTGTAGAATTCAAGAATTATTCGCTAGGCAATTTCCATGACAAGCCTGCTGGTGGACTCTGATGGCAATTCTAGTGGGAGAGGATTTATGAAAAGAAAAGGAGGGCTGTTGAGAGAAATCAGGGCTCATACAATGTAAGATGAGCAAGTCTACAGGGTGATTGATGCAGCATGTGGAGCTGCATAGGGACCCCCAGGAGAGGATTCCATTAACTGACCAGAAGTAAGTCCTCTGGCAATAATTTGAAATCAAGGAATAGCTATGAGGGGGATCATTCGCTGGCTGGTCACCAGGGCCCAGGGAAGAGCATTTTGGAAGTACAGTAATTCAGAGTAGAGCATAGTCATTGGGTCAAGGCTGGAGTAGGTGGGGCAGAGACAGGTTTGCTTTGTGTAAAATAAAATTTTACTTACTGGCTACATATATAAACATGATGATGATAGGGATTTTGAAAAATACAGACTATTATGTATAAAATAAAAATAATTCATAATTCTACTACATGAAGATAATCACTATTCACATTTGAAGTACAACTTTTGGGATTTCCACTCTAAGCTCATGTGTATATTCCTTATAAAATTGGAATCACTATATTTACAACCTGCTTTTATCCCTCACATAATAACATGTGGTTGTTCTCCTCTTCACCTGTTTGAATGCTACTAATGTCTAAGGGCTCAATTTAAGCTTCACTCGCTCATAGCAAATTCACCTGACTCTAGGCAAGGTGCAGTCCTTATTCTCTGGGCTCCCATGACACCCTGTTCTTGACATCTGACAGAACTAATCTCATTTGCTCAATTCTTATATTTGCTCAATTCTTCTGTGAGAGTACAAGTCTGTCCTGGTCACTGTTATATCCCCAGAATCTGGCTCATAATAGGCCAAATCTCAATGTTTACTAACTATGTGGATGAGAGCATTTTAAATTTGTAACTCAGTGAACCTATACTTTAAGGCCAACATGAATGGATTAAGAAACCCCAAGCTTTGAACCTAGGCCTTGGGTAAGAAAAAGAGACAGCAAGAGCCAGAGTGCTTGAGTATTGGATGTTTTCTTTGTCATGATGGCTTCACCTACAAGGCTATGCACCCACAACTCACCCCTTGTAAATATAGCTCAAGCCCTAAAAATTCCTAATTTGTGCTCAACTCACTTTGTTTCCCAGTGGCTGATGACCCTGTGATATGGGAAGAAAGTTCCAGAAGCATGAAGCTGGGGTGAGGAAAAGGCTATGGTGCAGATGCCACCATGATATAAGGAATGCTTCGATTTCCTCCTCCTATCCTTTTGGGTGGTGGTGTTGGTGGGAGTAGTAGTAGAGCATGTAAGAAGAGCAAAAACACCCAGGAGCCTGGATATATTTATTCAATGGGCTTTGCTCTAGCACTAAGACACTGCCAAAAAACAATCATTGAGTCTTTAAGACCCAAGGTAAGGACCTGGTAGGTCTAGCCTGAGAGAAGGGTGTCTGGATGGTTAGAGGACCTCAGCAGTCCAGGCACTTGATGGAACCCCAACAAACCACATGTAGGAGGATTTTTACCTATTACAGGAAAGCAGGGCTACCTGATTCAAATGTTGCTTAGTACAATGCTTCTCTATATTTATGTAAATGATCCAGTCACCAGCTAATTTATTCTCATACTCTCAAGGAAACTGGAGAATAGTGGATTTTTTGACAATTTCATTAAACAGTTTTTAATTTTTTTTATTTTTTAAAGAATTTTATTTATTTATTTTCAGAGAGAGGAAGAGAGGGAGAAAAACATCAGTGTGTGGTTGCCTCTCATTCTCCCCCTACTAAGAACCTGGCCTGCAACCCAAGCACATGCACTACACTGGGAATCAAATCTATGACCCTTTGGTTCACAGGCCTGTGCTCAATCCACTGAATCATACCAGCCAGGGCTGAGCAGCGTTTCTATTTTAATTCAATAATCTCACAAAGTCAATTTCTGTTATCAATCATTCCTGCAACAATGAAGTTAAGAGAAATAATTGTTTTGATTTCTAATGAAGAGAAAGAATTATAAAGTGGAACTCTTAAGTGGTAAATCATCTGACAAAACTCTTTTCTGGCATTTAAGGATAGCAATCTTTTCAGAAGTGGCAAAGCACATTCAGCCTCCAAGCAGTGTATGTTTCTTGTACATTTTTCTTGTTTTCATGTTTTTAACCAAGTTTAGAACTACACTGAAATGTCCTGTAAATTTTCAAAATAATTCCATTTGGAATTCTCACTATGGAGACTAATCTCTTTAAGGTCTATCACACATTACTTTATCCATTCAACATACTACCATGTGTTAATACTGTGGTAGAAGCACAGTGACTGATGAAGGAAGAAGGGCCCTTGCCGCCAAGTCACACACAGTTCTTCTCCAAAACTTCAAGGGCTTAAATATGAAAATTCTTCTCCTGAGCTTTCATGGACCTTTGCCTCTGAAAGAGATGTGATGCTATCTTCCCTGGCCATTCTTCCCTTTTCCTCTTCTTCAAGACACAACCTCTGTTCCAGTCCTATTAAAGACACTCCATAGGTAGCCCCACCTCCTTGCCATCATACTTGTTGTCCCCATCCTCTGAAGGCTTAGCTCAAAATCTATCTCTTCCATTTGTCTTCTTGGGTTTATTTGCAAAATACATATCCAGACTCAGGTCACCTCTCACCACCTCCATTGCTACCATCCTGATTCAAGCCACCATCATCTCTTCCCAAGACTATTTGTAAGAGCTTCTAACCTACCTCTCTGCCTCTATTCCTGTGCCCTAAAGTCTATTCTATACATGCTAACATTATATCATATCACCCATTTGCTCATAACCCTCCATGAGCTCCCTATCTCACATAAAGTCTAAGTTTGCCATGGCCTGCAAGGCTATACATGATCTGGCACCTGTTAATTTTCTGACCTTATTTTTATCAATCTTCCCCTTGCTTATTCTGCTGTACTCTAGAGGATCTCAACCCTAGTAAGATATAACATCTTCTTTTGATAATAAATGACCCTTTTATTATCCTGAAATAAAATGTATAAACTATATAATTTGCCTATACACATATCTTTCAAATATAAGTATAATGACTCTCCCCCAAATAACAAAAGAAATACAAGGAAATAATTTATAACAAAATAATACATATTTTAATGTGTAAATATTTGGACACAACTACCCTTGAAAATATAATGAAATAGTAAGAAGCTTTGTACTTATAATGAAAACTCATAATGAAAGTGACAGCTCCAATGCTGATTGATAAAGACATATTGTAGAAGCTATTCTAACTGCATTGTTGTGGTTAACTGATTTTTTCTGAAATGTCATATATTTCTTGATAAAATTTCAGATAAAATGAGATATGTTCTTTCCTGTCACCAACACCCCTTTTCCAAGTAAGGTCCCCCAATCATTGGAATAATTACACAAAAACCAAAAATACCTGCTCACATTTTCAAAATTGCCTCTAGGGGGCACTGATGACCCACTCAGAATTATTGCTCAGCGCACTGACCTTGCTTCTCAGACTATGCAAAGCTTGTTCCCACCTCAGAGCCTTTGCACTTGCTGTTCTCTCTGCCTGGAAGACTCTTCTCCTAGACACTTGTATGGCTCCCACATTCTTACCTCAGGTCTCTGTTCAAATGACACTACTTTAGAGAGCCCTTCTCAGGCCATTCTATTTAAAATAGTACCACTGCCCCATAGATCTCTATCATTGCACCCTTCTTAAATTTTGTTCATAATACTGTAATTATTGCTATCTGACATTACCTTAGATATCTATATGGCTACATATTTATTGCCTGGCTCTCTCACTAGATTCTAGTCACTAGATAGAAATCTCCAAAATTTCTCTTTTACATAGTTTTATTTCCAGAGTTTAGAAAATTGTACCTGGCCTATAGTAGGTACTCAAATATTTGTTAAAATATGTTTGTCACCTCCCCCTCCTATGCACCCCATGGAAGTCTGCCCCATAAGGGTCAGCACTATTAAATGTCATGTGTAGCTGAAGTGAGGTTGGTAACTGTTGACTTCTCTGTGGGTTTTCTTACTATGAGTAGGTATCCAAATATCCAAAGGCAGCCAGCCAATCACTTGTCTGTGTCATGCTTTTATTTATGCTTCTCTTTTGTTCCTATCCAGGGTAGGCATTTATAAATCAGCATTTGAATTATACACAAAATGAAACTATTTCACTGCTTAGAAATGGTATATTTTCCTGGACAGGCTAAAACATTGTCCCTTGGTCTGGGTTACCTCTTTGATTTACTTACTAGCTCAACAAACCTAACAAGGTAGTATACTGTGTATCTGATCCCCGATGTGGGAGAGGGGTGCCAGTCAAGTAAGAAAATTAGGTCCCTAGTACAAGAGCTTGATGCAGTGAAGGGAGGGCCTCCCCAGAGTGCCAAGAGATAGAGGATCCAGATTGTGAATGCAAACTTATACTCAAGAGCGCTCCAAGAATTAAGAAAAACATAACCTGTCTTTTCAGCAAAAGAGGAGAGGAAATTAGAAAGACAGAAGTTCAAACTTTTGATCAGCACAGGAAGAGAATGTTTTTTGAAGAGCAACATGTAGCAACTTCTGCCTGGAATATTCTTCCTTCAGATAGACACATAGCTCAATCCCGCACTTGCTTCAGGTTTAGATGTCATCTCATTAACCAGATCATCTCTGAGAACCTTAAATAAAATGAGACTCCTTCACCATTTCTCTATATTTCCCTTAACCTATCTCTTCTTTATAACACTATTACCACTGGACATCATATATTTATATTGCTATTTATTTATTTTATGCCTCCAACTCAAACCCCTTCCCCCACCTGGGATGTCAGAATAAAGGTCATCACACAATACTCACTTGTTAAATATTTGTTGAATGAATCAAGAAAGAATGTACCAAGGCATGACTGACCAGGATACTATTTGATCTGAATACTCCCAAGAGACTTCTGCTTGGTGTCTTCTGCAAAAATAGGAATACCTTAATTCCTCTATTCCAGTTTGCAGGAGAGTTGGGTTATAATCCACATTACAAAGGGATCTGTGGCAACATCTGAAATGGCAGACGAAGCACAAGTGTTGACCATGGTTCTTAGAGCTTGAAGGGTCAGGAGACCCTGGGACAGTGGGAATCACTTGTCTTCACTTAGGATTTGGCAAGACTAAACACAGTGGCCAAGAGAAAAATGATAGAATATTCTCAGGAAGTTACTGAAAGGAAGAGCAAATGCATTTGGTGATCCAAGAAGTCATTTTCAAGAAACACAAAAACAAATGGCAATGTTTACTGTTATTTTACTGTAAGCAAACTTTTATTGAGGGTTTACCATGTGTAAGCACTCTGTTGATCTCTTTACAGATATTATCTGGTTAAATTCTCACAACCCTGTAAGGTAGATGTTGGTATTATCCCAGATTTACAGGTGAGAAAACTGGGGCTCTGAAAAAGATTAAGTCATCTGACCATGCTTACATAGCACATAAATTATAGACCCAGGAATCAAATTTAGGACTGCTGACTCCAAGGCAGATAAGTGGGAACTTATCCAAAATCTCATGTGAAACCTCGCTTATAATAGGTGTGGGAAGAATGGTAAACTAACCTTTATTGATAACATAATTTGTGTAATTTAATCTTCACAACACCCCTGGTAAGGTGGGTACTACTATTTCCACTTGATAGATTAGGAAATTATTGAGTCTATCAGTGACTGGGTGTCATGGGGACAGCTGTTCTTAGGGATGAAGGTTTTAAAACCTTAGGAAGGAACTTTAGAGCCCCTCTGACATCCATAGACTTCCATCACCTATCTTCAGTCTCCATAGTCTTTCCTGATTCTAAATTCCTGATTTGTGCATATATGCACATAGTGCTCAAGGCATGACAAATTCGTGTGTTGGGCTCCATTACTCTAGGTCTAGCTACCATTCAAGCATGAACTGGAAGTATAAATTGTGCTGAAGTCAATCCCCTTTCAGGAGAGGTTCTGTTGGCTTTCCATTTTGTTGGGATCCCTTTTGATACTCTCAGATTCAAATAACCTACTGGAAAACTACTGATTACTGAGAGAGCAGGGCTGGGATCAGAAAAGGGAAGCTCCTGAGACTGCAGATGAGAAATAATAAGGACTTAGATAGCTGGTTCATGGAAGTCACCAAGTTCATTCCTCCTTTCTTAGCCATCCAAATTGCCATTTCAAACCACCAGCTGCCCTGATCCAGCTATAAGGTAAATGGGGAAAAAGATCCTGTTTTCAGTTAACCTGACATAACCATAAAAACAACAATAGTTGCAAAGGTAGCTAACATCACTGAACGATGTCTCTGTTTCATGTTACTGAGCAGCACTTTTTACGTTTCATGTCCTTACATGCTTGGGTACGATCTAATTCAATCTTCACAACAGCCCTATCTTGTAAAGACATACTATTATACCCCTGGACCTTCTTTGCTCCCTTTTTACTAATGTGGTACGTGAGGCCCAGAGATGTCAAGTGACTTTCCCAATGGCACAGAGCTATTACACGGTAGAGCCAAAACTGAAGAACAATCTTCTACTTCAGAAGCAGTATTCTGAATTTGATGCTCTCCTGCTCCTCGGGGATGCAGAACTCTAATTGTCTTCCATGAGCCACTTTGTCATTGCCTCCACGTCTTTGAGGATCTTCTTGAAGCTTAGAGCCCCAAAAGATTGCTTTGAGTGGGGCCAGTGACCAGAGCTCAGAGATGCAGAAGCAGATGCTAATATGGGTAGGGGATGCTGAGCTGGGGGTAGACAATTTCACTGAAAATTACCAGCTTCAGAACTGCATCAGTAAGAGGCATTGAGGAGAATAGGAAGGGTGAATTAAATAAAATTGTTATTCATCTTTCCCATTTTTTTCACTTTTCTCTGAGAGGGCAATTAAGGTAACAAATGGTTTGTGGAGATTAGCTGACTGGTAGCTTTGCATATTAATATAATGATACTAGGCTATACCAGTCTGACTTTCTGTTTAAGATAGCTTTGTCTTTTCAGGCTGAAGAGATGATCTCAGATAATTAGGCACCTGCAGATTAAAACTAAAATAAAATTTGTCTGCATTCTGTCTCTACTCTGTGTCTCCACCAAGAAAAATAAGACTGTTGGCAGAACACAGAAAGGATGTGAAGAGGCTGAGCACCCTTCTTCCAATAATCACTGGACTGCAAATATCCCAGGGGCCCATGATGAACTGAGAGGTGAGGCCAGGCTCTGGTGGGGGTAGGGGTCATCATATCTCAAGAAGGTTTCCACCTGACATGAGTCAAAATTTAATTGCATTCAGCAAACATTTGCTGGGCCCCAACTTTTCTAGGCACTTTGGATGCAGAGAAGGATAATTCTGGGTCCCTCCTCTCAGGGAGTGTCTAAGTCCAGTAGGGGAGAATATAACATGATACATGATATAATTTCATCTGAGAGATACCAGGGAGTTGACATCTGGTTTAGTCAAGAAGAACAGATAATAATTGGACAGCTTGGTATGAGAAAAAGTTTCTTTATAGAAGCAGAGGATGGTGGCTCCAGTGTGTGATGGGCACTGTGATGCCCACAGGGACCCCAAAAGCAACCTGAGCACTCCTGTGCTGGCTGCCTGAGGATAGATGCATTGACAGTCCAGTATCTGTAGCTCAATCAATGAACAAAATCTCAAAACAGAAATCTTTTATTTCTTTTTCTTTTTATTATCTTTTATTTTTCGATTATGGTTGACATTCAACATTACATTAGTTTCAGCTGTACAATACAGTGGTCAAACATTTATATCATTTCTGAGGTGATCACTGCTGATAAGCAGAGTACCCACCTGTCACCACACATAGTTATTACAATATTGTTGACTATATTCCCTGTGCTGTACTTCACATCCTTGGAACTATTTTGTAACTGCCAATTTGTACTTTGTAATCCTCTTCACATTTTTATTTATTTTTTATTGTTGTTCAGTTACATCTGTCCTGCCATTTTCTCTATTGTTCTCCCCTGCCCCCTCCCCCCACACTCCCATAGTCAGTCCTGCCCCATTGTCCTTGCCCCATGAGTCCTCTATTCATGTTTCTTTGCTCTCCCCTTCCCCTTTTTTCCTGTTATCCCCCTCTCCCTGCCCCTATGGTCACTTCACAGTGACCAAATCTCTAGTTCTATTTTGCTCATTTGTTTATTTTGTTGGTTAGGTTCCTGTTAAAGGTGAGATCATATGGTATCAGTCCCTCACTGACTGGCTTATTTCACTTAGCACAATACTCTCCAGTTCCATCCATGCTGTCACAAAGGGTATGAGCTCCTTCTTTCTTTCTGCTGAGTCGTACTCCATTGTGTAAATGTACCACAGTTTTCTTATCCATTCATTTGCTGATGGGCATTTAGGCTGTTTCAAGCACATGGCTATTGTAAATAACACTGGTATGGACATTGGGGTGCATAGGTTCTTTTGAATTGGTGATTCAGGATTCTTAGGGCATAGTTCCAACAGTGGGAACACTGGATCATAAGGCAGTTCCATCTTTACTTTTCTGAGGAAACTCCATACTGTTTCCCACAGTGGCTGCGCCAACCAACAGTGTACTGGGGTTCCCTTTTCTCCACAACCTCACCAGCATTTATTTGCTAATTTATTAATAATGGCCATCCTGACTGGTGTGAAGGGGTATTTCATTGTGATTTTAATTTACATCTCTCTAATGGCTAGTGATGTCAAGCATTTTTATGTATGTCTGTGGACTTTCTGTATGTACTCTTTGGAAACTGTCTGTTAAGGTCCTTTGCCCATTTTTTTTATTGGATTGCTTTTCTTCCTGGAGTGGAGTCATGTGAGTTCTTTATATATTTTGGAGACCAAACCCTTGTCTGAGGTATCATTGGCAAATGTGTTTTCCCATACAGTTGCTTCCCTTTACATCTTGTAGTTTTATTTAGCTGGGCAGAAGGTTTTTATTTTGATGTAATCACATTTGTTTTTTCTTTCCTTTATATCCTTGCCCTACGGGATGTATCAGTGAAAAATTGCTGTATGGGATATCTGAAATTTTCTTGCCTGTTTCTCTCTAGGACTTTTATGGTCTTCCAGCTTACATTTACATCTTTTATCCATCTTGAGTTTATTCTGGTGTATGGTGTAAGTTAGTGGTGTAGTTTCATTTTTTTGCATGTACTTGTCCAGATCTCCCAGCACCATTTATTAAAGAGGCTATTTTTACTTCATTTTATGTTCCTGTCCACTTTGTCAAATATTAACCAACTATACTGACATGGATTTATTTCTAGGCCCTCTATTCTGTTCCATTGATCTATTCATCTGTTCTTATGAAAGTACCAGGCTATTTTGATTACCATCGCCTTGTAATATAGTTTGATATCAGGTATTGTGATCCCTCCTACTTTGTTCTTCTTTCTCAAAGTTTTTGAAGCTATTCTGAGTCTTTTATGGTTCCATATAAATTTTTGGAATAATTGTTCTATTTCTGTGAAATATGTTGGTATTTTGATAGGGATTGTGTTGAATCTATAAATTGCTTTGGGTAATATGGGCATTTTAATGATGTTAATTTTTCCAATCCATGAACATGGTATATGTTTCCAATTATTTGTCTTCCTTAATTTCTTTCTTCAGTGTTGTGTAGTTTTCTGAGTACAGGTCTTTTACCTCTTTCGTTAAATTTATTCCTAAGTATTTCATTTTTCTTGTTCCTATAGTAAATGGGATTTTTTTCCTAATTTCTTTTTCAGATATTTCATTGTTTGTATACAAAAATGCCTTTAATTTCTGAATGTTGATTTGTATCCTGACATTTTGCCAAATTCATTTATTAAGTTGAGGAGGTTTTTTTGGTTGTGTCTATAGGGTTTTCTATGTATCTGCAAACGGTGACAGCTTTACTTCTTTTCCAATTTGGATGCCTTTTATTTCCTTTTCTTGTCTGAATTTTGTGGCTAGAACTTCCAATACTATGTTGAATAGAAGTGGTGAAAGTGGACATCCTTGTCTTGTGCCTAATCTTAGGAAGAAAGCTTTTCATTTTTGCCTGTTGAGTATGATATTGGCTGTAGGTTTCTCATATATAGCCTTTATTATGTGGAAGTATGCTCCCTGTATTCCCCCTTTGCTGAGTTTTCATCATAAATGGGTGCTGTGCATTATCAAATGCTTTCTCCACACCTATTGATGTGATCATGTGGTTTGGGTCTTTCATATTGTTTATGTTATGTATTATATTTATTACTTTGTGTATATTGTAACATCATTGCATTCCTGGGATGAATCCCACTTAATCATGGTGTATGATCTTTTTAATGTATTGCTGATGTGGTTTGCCAATATTTTATTGAGGATTTCAGCATTTATGTTCACCAGAGATACTGGACTGTAATTTTGTTTCTTTGCTGTGCCTTTATATGGTTTGGGGATTATGAAGATGCTGGCCTCATAAAAAGAATGTGGGAGTCTTCCCTCTTCTTGGATTTTTTTGGAACAGTTTGATAAGAACCTGGGTTAGCTCTTCCCTAAATGTTTGGTAAAATTCTCCTCTGAATCTGTTCAGTCCAGGGCTTTTGTGTGACAGGAGTTTCAATTTCACTAGTTGTTATCAGTTTACTCAGGCTTTCTACTTCTTGACTCAGTTTTGGAGGATTATATGTTTCTAGAAATTTGTGCATTTCACCCAGGCTTTCAAACTTCTTGGCACATAGTTGTTCATAATATTTATTACAATCCTTTGTATTTCTGCAGTATCAGATATAATTTCTCCTCTTTTATTTCTAATTTTATGTATTTTGGTCATCTCTATTTTTTTCTTGATAAGACTGGTTAAAGGCTTGTAAATTTTGTTTTTCTTTTCACAGAACCAGCCCCTGGATTTATTGATCCTTTGGATTGTTTGTTCATTCTTGATGTCATCTAATTCTGCTATGATGTTGATTATTTCCTTCCTTCTATTCACTCTGGGCTTTGTTTGTTATTGTTCCTCCAGTTCTTGTAGGTGTATGGTTAGGTTGTTTATTTGAAATGTTTCTATCTTTTTTAGAGTTTTTATTTTTTAATATATTTTATTGATTATGCTATTACAGTTGTCTCACTTTTCCCCTTCACTCCCCTCCACCCTGCACACCCTTTCCCACCCACATTCCCCCCCCCCTTAGTTCATGTCCATGGGTCGTACATATAAATTCTTTGGCTTATACATTTCCTATACTATTCTTACCCTCTCCCTGTCTATTTTCTACCTACCATCTACGCTATTGATTCTATGTACTTTTCCTCCTCTCTCCTCCTCCCACTCCCCTGCTGATAACCCTCCATGTTATCTCCATTTCTGTGGTTCTGTTCCTGTTCTAATTGTTTGCTTATTTGCTTTTGTTTTTGTTTTAGGTGTGGTTGTTAATAATTGTGAGTTTGCTGTCATTTTACTGTTCATATTTTTTATCTTCTTTTTCTTAAATAAATCCCTTTAACATTTCATATAATAAGGGCTTGGTGATGATGAACACCTTTAACTTGACCTAATCTGAGAAGTGCTTTATCTGCCCTTCCATTCTAAATGATAGCTTTGCTGGATAGAGCAATCTTGGGTGTAGGTTCTTGCCTTTCGTGACTTCAAATATTTCTTTCCAGACCCTTCTTGCCTGTAAGGTCTCTTTTGAGAAATCAGCTGAAAATTTTATGAGAATTCCTTTGTAAGTAACTGTCTCCTTTTCTCTTGCTGTTTCTAGGATTCTCTCCTTAATTTTAATATTGGGTAATGTAATTGTGATGTGCCTTGGTGTGTTCCTCCTTGGGTCCACCTTCTTTGGGACTCTCTGACCTTCCTGGACTTCCTGGAAGTCTCTTTCCTTTGCCAGATTGGGGAAGTTCTCCTTTATTATTTGTTCAAGTAACTTTTCCACATGTTGCTACCTTTTTTAGGTAGGCCTGTATTGCTATGAACTTCCCTCTCAGGACTGCCTTTGCTGTGTCCCATAGGTTTTGGATTGTTCTGTGTTCATTTTCATTTGTTCACAGATACTTTTTTATTTCTTCCTTGATCTCATTGTTTACTCATTCACTGTTTAGAAGATGTTATTCAGTCTGCATGTATTTGAATGTTTTTGAGGTGTTTCCCCCCCCCCTTGAGATTGGTTTCTAGTTTCAGGCCCTTTTGGTCTAAGAAAGTTATTGATATGATTTCAATTTTCTTGAATTTGGTGAGGCTTGTTCTGTGTCCTATCCTTGAAAATGTTTCATGTGCATTTGAGAAGAATGTATATTTTACCTCTTTAGGGTGAGAGGTTCTGTATATATCAGTTAAGCCCGCTTGATCTAGTGTGCCATTCAGTGCCACAATGTCCTTGTTGATTCTCCATTTGGAAGATCTGCCCATTATTGACAGTGGGGTGTTAAAATCCCCTACTGTAAGTGTTGCTGTCTATATATGTCTTGAAGTCCTCTATGATATTCCTTACATAGTTGGGTACATATATGTTTACAATGTTTATAGCTTCCTGGTGGATTCTTCTCTTTATAATTATGGAATGACATTCTTTGTCTCTTTTTATGGCCTTTGTTTTGAATTCTATTTTGTCTGACGTAAGTATTGTCCTTCCAGCTTTTTTTCCCTGTCTGTTTCCTTGGAACAGTTTTTCCATCCCTTCACTTTCAGTCAGTATAGATCTTTTGTTTTGAGATGGGTCTCTTGTAGGCAGCATATGTGTGGGTCATGTTTCTTATCTGTTCAGTTACCCTATGTTTTTTATTGGAGCTCCATTACATTTAAGGTTATTATTGATAGGTACTTATCCATTGCCATTTTTTCCTTTTGTACCTGTGTTCCTCTCTTGTCAGTCTTTATTCATCTTCTTTTTTTTAAAGATTTTATTTATTTACTTTTAGAGAGAGGGGAAGGGAGGGAGAAAGAGAGGGAGAGAAACATCGACATGTGAGAAAAACATCAATTTGTTGCCTTTTGCACACCCACAACTGGGGATCTGGCCTGCAACCCATGTATGTTTCCTGATTGGGAACCAAACTAGGAACCCTTCATTTCACAAACCAGCACTTAACCAATTGAGCCACACCAGCCAGGGCTCTTCATCTTCTTAAAGCAGTGCCTTTAGTATGTGTTGCAATGCTGATTTGGTGGAGGTGCATTCTTTTAACCTTCTTTTGTCTGGGAAATTCCTTATTTCATCTTCTATTTTAGATGAGAGTCTTGCTGGAAGAGCAATCTTAGTTGCAGGCCTCTGCTTTCATTACTGGGAATATTTCTTGCCATTCTCTTCTGGCTGGTGGTGTTTCTGTTATAAAATCAGCTGCTAGCCATATCAGAGCTCCCTTGTATGTTACTACCTGCTTCTCCCTCACTGCTTTTGAAATTTTCTCTTTGTTTTTTAAAATTTGGCATTTTAATCATGATGTGTCTTAGAGTAGGCCTCTTTGGGTTTCTCTTGTTTGGTACCGTCCTGAACTTGCATGGCTTTTCCCCTGTCCATGTTAGGGAAGTTTTTTGTCATTATTTTTTCAAACAAGTTTTCTTTCCCTTGCTCCTTTTCTTCTCCATTTGGTATTCCTATGATGCAAATGTTGTTATATTTCATGTTGTCCTAAAGTTCCCTTAAACTATCCTCATACTTTTTTAGTGTTTTTTTTTTAATCTTGTTGCTCTTCCTGGGTATTTCTTTCTCCCTTGTTTTCAGCTTGCTGATTCAGTCCTCTGCTTCATCCAGCCCACTTGTAATTCCTTCTATTGTACTTTTTTTTATTTCAGATATTGTATTCTTCCTTTCTTCATAGTTCTTGTTATAGTTTCTATTTCCTTTTGGTGCTATTGTAGTTCCCACTCAGTTCCTTGTAGTTGTCTGTGACTTCATTGAGCATCCTTATAATCATTTTTTGAATTCTATGTCTGATAGATCACTTGCCTCAATTTCATTTAGCTCTTTTACTGGGGATTATACCATTCCTTTTGATTGGGGTTCTTTCTCTCCCCATTTTAGGTGCATCTTTTTGTTTGTTTCTGCATCTTAAGATGCTCTGCTTTGCCTGCCTGTGTTCATGGGTGGACTTCTGTGGTAGGAGTTCTGTGGTACTCAATAGTGCAGTCTCTTTGATCTCCTTGTCTTGATACTCTAGAGTTGCCTTTTCTTCTATTTGTGTTGACTCTCTTGTTGTACTTGGGCTTTGCTTGTCGGTGGCTTCTTTGTTAGTGGGTTCTCCCCTCCAGTGGGCTTACTGGTAGTCACAAGTCTCACCTTGTCTTTTACACACCCATTTTGAAGCATCTTCTGAAGTCTTTGGCTCCCAAACTTCATATTAGCTAACATTCTGTTGGCTGTTCACCTTGTTTTTCAGAAGATCAGCTAAGTGATCCAGTTTGGTGTGAGCAAGTGGGCTCAGCTGCCACCTACTTTGCCACCATCTTCTTCTCCCTCAAAACAAAAGTCAAATTTAAAAAAAATTTATTTATTCACTTCAAGAGAGCAAGGGGGGAAGGGAAGAAGAGAGGAAGAGAAACAGCAATGCGCAAGAGATACATGCTTGCTTCTCACATGCCCCCAACCCAGGACCTGGCCCATAACCCAGGCATGTGCCCTGACTGGAAATCAAAGTGGGTGACCCTTTGGTTTGCAGACCAGCACTCAGTCCACTGAGCCACATCAGCCAGAGCCATAAATCAAAATTTATCTCATGCCCACTACCATTATACTTTCAATTAAGGAATATTTTAGAAAGTGGTTAAGTACATCTGCTTTTGAGTCCAACAAATCTGGCTTAGAATCATGACTGCCTCTAACAAGTCATTTAACATCTCTGAGTCTCAGTTGATTCTCTTTCTTCAGGTGAAAAGTAGGAATAAATAACACTACCTACTTCATACAGCTGTTGTGTAGATTAACTGAGATCCTGCTTATGTAACCCAGATGTCAGCTGAGGAAGTCTTCTTACACTTAAGATCTTGGTAACAACGGCTCAAACTCCTATTCTCTTTCCCCAAGATGTCTGCTAATTTCTGGGGAGTTAACAGTTGAATGATAATATTTACCTCTGGATTTTCCCACTCTGAATTCCTGTTCTTCAAAGTATGGCCATTGGAGGATTTTTTAAGCTCCTTTCCGGTATTAACACAAAATTAGAATTCAACCCTTTTCTTTGATTTCAACAACAACAATAATAAAACTACATCCAAAATATTAACAACAACAAAACAATGATTCACAAAGCCTTACTGTATATAACATACCTTATTAAAGATTTATACAGGTAGAAGAAGTTGGTATAGCACAGCAAACACCTTAAAGTTGAAAAGGCTCTTCAGAGTCCTTTGGCCACTCTTCCAAGTAGCTCAGCTGGCCCCTCTCTGCTTCCTCTCTCTTGGAAACAAAAGAACTATTTTTTTTTACATTTTTCTGATGCAAAGCAATTCAGCTTTCTCTATCCCTTAACCCTCAAGGGTCTTGCTGGGGCTTAGAAATTACCTCCTAAAAAGGACCTAATTAAGTTTTTGGATAAGTTGTCAACCACCTACCTGTTTTTATCAAGGTGGAGGGTGACTTTTTCTCATTATACATGTAAGGTACTTTACACAATCTCATCCATACTAAGCATACAATAAAATAATAGCTGCTGTTATAATAAGATTTGGATTTATTTGGGCATAAATTAATAAATATGTTGTACATTTATATTAGTATAAGAGTCAAAGGAGATTATCTCTAGAATAGCCCTTAGAGATCCAATATTTCTCAAAATGCATTGCTTAAAACACTATTTTCACAGGCTGTTTATACACTGTCCAAGAAACAAGATTTTCTCCCCTAATTATAATAGAGTAATGCTGCATACCATATCACACTCTTTGAAACATGAAATACATATTTTAGCCCATTAAAGGTCCTGAGAAGTCCTACAGTAATCTATTAAACTTTGTTTAGCCTTGCATTCTCCACTTGTATTTGAACATAAAATTCATGGTGTTCACCAAATAAACGTTGTGATTAGTATATCATCAAATTTACTTTGGGATATGTTAACCTGTGGGGGAGCTTTGCCCACAGGACCCCCTCTCTGCTGCAGGTGAGAATAAGTCTACCGGGACATGATCTGCTTGGGGAGGAAAGGTAGCCTATCTGTCAGAGGAGAAGGACCAGGAGCCTTTTCCTCGATGGGCTTTTATTGGGTTTAATTTGCATAGGAATACAGGGTGTATACATAAAGCTCATCATTCATTGCCAGTCAGTAATGATAAAACAATTGATAATGTTCAAAGAACTCTGAGGGCTTATTCTGAGTCAGGGCCAGATAGCTAAAGGGTCATAAAACTTTGGGGAACAAACTCATTTCATGCTTGGACCCTTATCATTTAAATTGAGGGTATTAGCAATGTAGGTTTCATAAGATTTTATGCATTCTTTCTTAGGCCTGAATACCTTAGGGAACCTGCCCTTTCCAGAACAGGGCTGCACCCACCTCCAGCATTGTTTCAGGCTTAAGTCAGGCAGGGCAAGTAAGGCAGCCAAGAGATTAGGAGACTTCTTGCAGACAGAATGAGGACTCAGGCTATGTCAAAGCAGAGGGGCTAGG
>PVKU01014110.1:0-24850 GCA_004027475.1 Anoura caudifer
CTTCTTTCTTTCTGCTGCATAGAATTCCATTGTGTAAATGTACCATAGTTTCTTGATCCATTCATTTACTGATGGGCACCTAGGTTGCTTCCAACACTTGGCTATTGTAAATTGTGCTGCTATGAACATTGGGGTGCATAGATTCTTTTGGATTGGTGTTTCAGGGTTCTTAGGATATAATCCTAGCAGTGGAATTGCTAGGTCAAAAGGTAGATCCATTTTTAGTTTTCTTAGAAAATTCCATACTGCTTTCCATAGTGGTTGTAGCAGTCTGCAATCCCACCAACAGTGCACTAGGGTCCCCTTTTCTCCACAACCTCTCCAACACTTGTTGTTTGTTGCTTTATTTATGATGGCCATTCTGACAGGTGTGAAGTGGTCTCTCATTGTGGTTTTAATTTGCATCTCTCTGATAGCAAGCGATATTGAGCATCTTTTCATGTGTCTCTGGATCCTCTGTATGTCCTCCTTGGAGAAGTGTCTGTTCATGTCCTTTGCCCATTTTTTAATTGGGTTGCTTGTCTTCTTAGAGTGGAGTCATGTAAGTTCTTTATATATTTTGGAGATTAAACCCTTGTCTGAGGTATCATTGGCGAATATATTTTCCCATACAGTTGGTTCTCTTTTTATTTTAATACTGTTTTCTTTAGTCGTGCAGAAGCTTTTTATTTTGATGAGATCCCATTTGTTTATTCTTTCCTTTATGTCCCTTGCTTTAGGGGACATATCAGTAAAAATGTTGGCAACAGCTATTTAAATGAACATAATATATGACTCTGTAAATTCCACTCCTAGGCCACTTCCCCACCCCCTACCTCCGGACTCTACACATAGTCCAGGAGACATGTATAAAGATTGTATTGCAGTATTGTTAGAAATAGCAATAAAGGTTAGTAATAGCCAAAAAAAAAGGGGGGGGGATCTGAATGCCCTTCAACACAGAAATGATTATATAAATTGAGACTTATCCATACTATGAAATCCTGTGCAGCATATAAAAAGAAAGGGATAGATGACTATGTTCACATAAGATCACCAAAATATTGCTGATCATGCACAAATACACACACACACACACACACACACACACACACATACAGAGCTTTTGGGATAAGTTTGGATTTGCTGATTATTGTCAAGCTCATATCTGGGAATTCCCAGCTTAAGTACCTAAATAAAAGATGACAAAATTGGTATTACATAATTTTGTCAGATATTGACTAACGTGACTTTGGTTTCAAAATATTTATTTTAAATGTATTTTAGCAATCTTTGTTTATAATACTGTGCAAATGATTTTAAAGCAACTATTTTGCACTGCTTTGCTCAACTAAATTAAGTTTGGGTGTCCAACCCATGGCCCACAGGCAGCATGTGGCCCAGGATGGCTATGAATCTGGCCCAACACAAAATTGTAAATTTACTTAAATTTTTTTTTGCTCATCAATTTTCGTTAGTCTTTGTATATTTAATGTGTGGCCTGAGACAACTTTTCTTCTTCCAGTGTGGCCCAGAGACACCAAATGGTTGAACCTCGCCCCACTAAAGAAAAATGAAATCAATAAGATAGAGGGGAAGAGAGAATAAATAATAACTATGTTGAACTTATTGACAACTGTAAAGATAATCGCTTTTCTACCAAGGCAATTTTTAGGTGTAATGAACAAAAAAGCATTTCAGTCTGGAAATCACTTTGTCAACTTGAATTAGAGGTAACTCTACTATTTTTACTATAGTAGACATAGTGAAGAAGAATGGCATTTACTTCAGCCAAGGCATTTTTTTAGTGCTTTTGGATTATTCTTGCAATTTATTCTCTCTGGTAATAAACTTAATGACTAAGAAGATTGAGAGACATGAGTAACTTTTAAGAAACTTCAACTTTTAGAATTCAGTGAAAGGACCCAATAAATCAATTCAGCATACACATCATAAGTACTCCAAAGTGCAGATTCTATCCTAAGTGCTAAGTAGACAGAAATATGAGTCACTCTTGATCTCAGCCATTGCAGAGCATATATTCTAGGAAGGGAGCTATGACACATGCATACATAATGATTAAATAATAAAAATGATTTCTTTACTTTAAGAGAAATAAAAGATGCTTGAGGGATAGGTGGAGGAAGAATTTTTGGCTGGCAGATGGGATGGATGAGATGCGTCAGCAAGTTTCCATAACCCATGTGACTCTGGAGTTAAGCCTCAGAAAGTTGATAAGATCTTATTTGACCAAAGGAGATGAAGTGCATGAATGCAAAATGGAGGGAAAAGCTTAAGTCAAAGCTTGATAGTAGAAAAGTAAGATCATGGGCAAGAATCATCAAATGATCTGGTTTGTCCAACTTACTTTGGCAAATATTTGGAGGGGGAGCCCCATATTATGTTCGAAGCAGGGTATTGCCATACTTTATTTATACAGGATGTGTATCTTGAGCTTTACCCTAAGTAATGGAGGGCCATGAAATTTTTTTAGGCAGAGAAATGACATGGTTAGAGCTGTGCTTTAGAGAGCTTACACTTAATAGACAAGGGCAAAACTGGAAGGTGAGAGAACAGTTAAGAATTGTAATGGCAAGGAGATAAGTAACAAGAGCCTTAGAGCCTTGGGCTCAGGTTGTGACAAAAAGGAATAGTCTAGAAACCCAGGGGCAAGTGAAACTAATACATATTGAGATCTTATTTTACCCCAGATTTTTTATATATGAGCCTTTGTAATTCTCACAAGAATCCTAGAAGGTAATATTATCCTCCTTAACTAAGGCTAAGAGAGATTAAATGACTTGCTAAGTAGGTGTGCCTGATTTGAAAATGCATATTTTTTTCTAATGTACCTTTCTATCTTCTTGAGTAAAATTGGCAGGACTTGCTCATGGATTAATGTTAGGGAATAAGAGAGAGACATGAGTAAAGGATGACTCTCTGGATTTGACCATGAGTGATGGAGAAGGTGGAGGTTCCGCCAATAAAAATAAAATTCTAGAAAATATAGATTTAGGAGGAGGAGGACAGTCCAGTTTTAGACTCTTCAAGTTTGTATCAATTCAAAAGTTTTTTCCCTATTCATTGTATCTAATTTCTGTCACCCACTATTTCTTATTAACTCCCTCACATCAGGCTTTCGTCCCTACTATTCCACCAAGACTGCTCACATGAAGGTCACCAATGACTGCTTCATTATTAAATCCAATGGCTCATTCTCTACTCAAATCTTAAATTATCAGCAGCATTTGATGCAAAGATGCTCTCTCTTGTCCCTGATAATTTTTTTGTTTTTGTTTTCTAAGGTCTCATGTTCTGTTGCTTTTCCTCCTACCTCACAGGTAAACTTCTTCATCTCCTTTGCTGGGCCTTCCTCTCCTCCCCAAACTTGTAATGCTGTAGTGTGCCAGGGCTCAGTTCTCAGTCTCTTTGTCCTTTCTACCTATGCTCATCCTCTTGGTGAGCTCATCTGGAGTCATGGCTTTAAAAACATCCATATGCCACAAATGGTCATGTTTCTATTTCTAGTTCAATATCACCCTACATCCCAGACCCCTATAATCCATCATCTCCACTTGAACATCTAATAGATGCTTCAAATTTAACGTGTCTGAATTTAAACTCCTGATCTTCCCCACCAAACCTGTGTTACCTGCAGCCTTCCCAAAGTCAATAGATGGCAACCCCATGCTTCTAGTTAGTTGCTCAGGCTAAACATATCTAATATATCAGGAAATTCTGATGGCTCTATCTTCAAAATATATCCACAAGCTGCCCACTTATCGACTCTACTTCTACCAGTCTGGTCCCAGTCACTATTATGCCTTGCCCAGATTGCTACAACAGCTTTATAACTGGTCTTTCAGTGCTACCCTTACCACCCCATAGCCTATTCTCAGCACAGTAACCAGAATGATCCTTTAAACATGTAAAATACTTTATGTCATTCTCTCCTCCAAACTCTCCAATAGCTCCCCTATTTCACTAAGGATAAAGGTCAAAGTCCTTATAAGGGCTGACAAGATCCTGCACAATCTGATTTCTCATTTTCTTTCTGACATTCTCTCCTACACTATTGCTTGAATAAACCAGACACGCTTGCGCCTTAAGGTCTTTGCAACGGCTACTCCTCTGTCCAAAAGGCATTTCTTCTGGATTTTTGCAGGGCAAACTCCTTTGCATTCTTGAAGACTTGTACAAGTGCTTTCTTCTCAGCAAGGTCAACCCAGGTCATCATCTGGAAGAGTGCAGCCAGCACTCCCATCCCCACCCCTGCCAACTTCAGTCTTTATTCCCTTAACCCTGTTCCATCTTTTCTTTTTCAAAGAGCTTCTTAAATACAATCTAATTTTTGTATTTTGTTTGTTTATGGCTTCTTGTCTGTCTTCTGTCACTAAACAGTAAGGTCCATGAGGGCTGGTAACTTTGTTTTATTCACTGATGCATCCCCAGCACCTATACCACTGCCTGGTACTTAGTAGGTACTCAGTAAATATCCATTGAATAAATGAGATTTTTTGCAAACAGAAATTTAATTCAAGAAATCTGTAGTAAGTATTTAGTTTGCTCAAGATTCTGAATAGATCTGGAGCACAGGAAAATGTTAAAGATATATTTGAAAGTCATAAGAATAATTTTAGATGCTGAAATGTGGAAATGTATGTATCAACAGGGGGAAATTTGTAGAGGCAAAGGAAGGCAACTACAGATGAGTCTTGGGTGTAGAAGGACAAACAGATGCCAGCAAAGGATAGAAGGCAAGCTCAGAATCACGAGCACACAACTACATAAAGAAGTGTTCATGAAGAAAGGGAATGTTAACAGTGTCAAGTTCAGTAGAAGACAAAAAGGACTACAAACTGGTATCAGATTTGGTGTTTATATTTCAAAGTTACTGTGACCTTAAAAAGAACAGTTATTAAAGCAATTATTCATAAAAAGTTATATGGGTGTGGTAAACCAATCTGTGCTAGTCTTTTGTTTTTGTGATTATCGTAATAAACTAATTTATATCCCCCCAAAAGTTATGATGCCCAGTTATAAAGAGTAGCCAATGAAATCAAGAAAAGATTTTATTTGCTACACTAGTGAGAAAGCCAAACGCACATAAGAAACACTTCATAGTATGAGCAATATTTATTAAATATTAAACAATCCATAATCTTAAAATATTTATACTTCATTTCAACTTCATTTGTTGGTCACTTGGGTAGTAGTAAAAAGTAGACAGCAGGTAGCACTTGGACTTGAAAAACTTGAGTTGAGTCCAGGTTTTGCCACTTTCCAGCTTATGACTCTGGGTACTTCACCTCTATGAGTCTGTTTTCTCCTCTGTCAAATAGATTTAATTATATTTGCCTCATCTGCATCACAGGATTAATGGGGAAAATAAATGAGATAATGTAAAAGAATGAATAAATCATAAATATCGTCATTCCAGGGGCAAAGTTACCCATAGGCAGCATGTTGTGTTAAGAGTACCAAGTTCTTTAGCTCGTCTATACCCACTGTCTCATTTGTAAAACAAAAATATAACGTCTGCCTTGTTTAACCCATTTGATCCTTCTAAGGCATCTAATGAGCTGCTGTATAAAAGTGCTTTGCAAACTTTAAAGTACTATGTATTGGTAAGGAAATAATCTACAGATTATCCGAGTTTGAGACTCTGGGAACAGTGGTTTTCTTCAGTGTGCCTAAGAATCACCTGGGGAGCTGGATAAACCTGCACATTCCAGAGGCCACCCCCTGAAATTCCCAGTCAGTGATCTCAGAGAGAACTAGCCATCTACCTTTGGAACAAGCTCCCAAAGTGATTCTGTTTCTACACAGTTAAATGACAGAGTGGCAAGACAAGGAGTGTCGAGGAGGTGTGAAAACACTGGGTAGAAAGGGGGATAGAAAGAAAGCGGGCCCCTTCTTTATTCCTGCCAGTGGAGGAGACATAGACGTTGGGAAAGAGTGGCCTTATTCTGAGTCCCTGGGTCTCCCTCTTGACCCCTACTGGGGAAGGATGGTCTTTCTCTCCACAGTCTAGAAATCTCTAGAAGCTTTTCTTCTAACTGTAGGTGTTTGGTCAGAAAATAGACTACAAATACCACTGGCCATTTTATAAGTTCAAAATTGGAATAGTCATTTAAACATTGATAAAAATTAACATAATGAGATATGGAATGCTTTTCTATCTCAGTGGTAGCCTCTCCCAGTCCCATGCCAACATTACTTTGAAAAGGGATGATCATTATGAAAATAAGTTCTGTGCTTGTTTCCAAGAGAGGAAGCACAAAGGTGATCTCTCCTTGAGGCCTCCTTTTGGCTGTGTCTCAGCCTTTTGCTTTATAAGTGCCAGACACCTCAGTTTAAAAGGAGATGGCCATCCTAGTCCTTCACTGATTGATTTCACAGAGCTGATACTTGACCTTGAAATAAGTGCTCTTTTCACCTGCAAAAGTCCTCTTCCTGCCCTTAAATTATATCTTGTTTTCAAGTGCAGGACAGCACTTTTCCCATATTTAATCTGAAACCATGCAGTAGGTCTGCATAGCAACACAAAAACAATGTTGGTGGTCGTTACAATAAAAACAATGAATGAAGCAAACCTATGTGGAGTTAAAAATTAAGTCCGTACTTCCTTGCACTGAAGATTTCTCAATGATAAGAATTCCCAAATAATTTTCATCTCCTTTAAAACCTTTCCTACATTTATTTACTGTAGATCATCAAGAAATTTAAATATATCCCAGGGAAGATAAATAAGCCATATCTTTCTCTCAAGAGTATTAAAACTTCCACAAACTTTCACTCTAAGAGCAAGTGCTCCAGTTCAATTTTAGGTGTATGGTAGTTTTTCCTTAACAAAAAATCCCAAGAGTGTTACTACACTTTTATCCTTCAGGTTTTTTTCCTGCATTACTATTACACCACTTTATGTCCATATTTTATCATATGAAACAGGATTTTTTTCCTATCCAGGGGAGCGTGCACAAGCATTTTACTTTCTTTTGATGAAGATGTATACATGCTTACTCTACTTTTGAGGACAACATGAAAAGATGTTCAGGCACATAATTAAGATTAAACGTGCCTGATAATACCTTTAATGGGGATGATCATCACTCTTTTCCCCAACCTGTGTATCACAGCTGTGCTTTACTATGCGAGGGAGGAAGATGGTTAACAAATAATGATACATCAATCGGTGAAATGCAATATTTCCATTAAAATCACAAATCTGTAAACTATGCTAATACTGTAAATGGACATATGTAACAAAATAGTGTTTGTTTTAAAAGTAACTGCAAAATATATAATTTATATGCTGTTTGAAATCCTTACTGTTTAGTTAAATCTGCTTTCAACAAAAATACTTGATCACAATGAAGGATGTATAAAACAAAAGATGATAATACAAACTAGAAGAGATTTTAAATGTAAAAGGAAATAAAGTATAACTATGAAAAACATTAATATCTAAGCTAACGTAGTCAGAAGTTAATTTAGTGAAATAAAATGTTATGTTCCCTGAGTTGTTTTTTCTATGAAGTCAAGTGCATAATAAAATATTTTTTGTCACAGTTCATGAAAAATGCCCAAAATAGATTTATTAGGAAGTTGTTTCTCTGAGACAGAAGATGTGTTCTGAGCCCATAGGACTATTATTTCTGGAGTATATTATTTGAACATCAAAAGACTAAAGACATTGTTATTAGCGTAATTCTTTGGGTGTTGGTCCCTTCTTTTGGAATGTAAATGCGATCAATCTAAATCAACAAACATGAGAAGCGACACATAGAAGACACTATTCCATCTCCCTATCTTAAAAAATCACTAGTGTCTGCTTCGTACTTTACAGATAATTATTCCCCCTTTGCTGAAACAAGCTTTTCCTGATTCTAACAAAGTTCAGCACATTTAGAGGTAAATTACAATTGCCTGAGCAAATCACATTAAGTGCTAAATTTATCTGAATAATCCAAAACAATTACCAGGAAATAAATGTTTCTAGCTCTTAAGAGCTAGAATTCTCAATACCTCAGCAAAGTGTTTTAACCCAATGAAATGGTTCCAGAGAAGTGAGACTAAAATACATATCACTACAACCTTGGTGTGTATTCTATACTAACTGCATTTTAGTCAAATTAAGTATAAAAAGAAAATGACTCAGAGCTTCTAATGCATTTAACTATCTACAAGATCAATGAGTCCCCTCAGGTTTGTTACTTGCCTTCAATAAATTAGCATCATTTTCATTTGGAGAAGCCAGTTTGGCTTCTGAGAGGCCTGAGAAGAGGACAAAGGCTGGCAAGAAAGTTTGGCATCTTCTGATGCCCAGGAAGTGACAAAGGAAAAAGAGGAGCAGTGGCTGGGGGTCCAAACACGGACTTCAAAGAGCGAACCCAGCAGGAAAGAGAACGGGCAGGTATGGCCCAGTGCAGCCAGAGGTCAACTGGCCCTAACGTAAGATGGTCCAGTCTGCTTGCTGACATAATCAATCCCCGGCCAGCATCCTTTGCAGCTCATTTCTGAATCACAAACACCACAGGAGAATTAATCCACTGACACCAGTCTCGTCATCTCCCTGAATGCCAGCATGTTAATGTTAATATCTGCTTGAGTTCCCTGGACTTCTTCAATTGTGGACTGTACCCTTTTTTTCTCTTTTTTTTTTTCTTGTCTTTTGAGGGGTTTTGCTTTATTTTTTTCTGATGTCAGGATTAACACCCATCTTTTTCATGAAAATTTAAATATAAAATTCCACTAAGCATGAAAAATGCTTGTGAGAAATCCATGGTTTAATTTCTAGCTCTGTCTTAAAGACCAGGTTGAATTCATTATTATTGCTCAAAACATTACAACTTAAAAAAAATGTTGTTAGACTTTAAATTCCGGGAGGCAGTGACCAGGAGGTCAGGGACCATATCCATTTTGTTCACCACGATGTAAACACCACTTAGCAGAGTGTTGATAGCACAGAGGCTCAACATTTGGCTCCCCCAGTGTGGGGTCCACTCCAGCCTAAGATATCATTACAGAGTTTGAGACTGCAGATGAATCACCTGCCTTTCATCCTGTCAGCACAGGCCAGCGCAGTGAGCAACCAGGAAGGAACTGGGCTTTGGGGCAGAGCTGACTTCGAGACGCTTCTGTCACACACTAACATGCTCAAAAAGCTCCAAGACTCTCAGTTTCTGGGATTAGACTTTCTTTAATTATTTAAATAAAATTATATATTCTGAGAGAGGTCCTGTACCTCCCCAATATTTCTGAGGATTATAGGAGAAGGAACCTTCACATTTCTGTTCTTTCTTGCTCTACCTTCTTGCTCTGAGCTCGGTTCTCAGCCCCCACTCATATCTTCTCTCCTGCAACTGCTCCCCTTTCTCTCCCTCACTTCACCCTAAACATGGGCCACACAACCAAAGTGCTATCAACACAAGACTCTTAAGTGTAACAAGGTTTTGCTAAGTTTTGACTGCAACCAAGAATAATCCAATGCAGTGCAAAATACAGCTTTAAATTTGAAGCAGATCTCACTGTCCCTAAAAATGCTTTAACTATTTCCAACCAGATGGTCTTTTCTTCCTCAGATTCTGATTTGCTACTGGGTGCTTGGCTGTACTGGACCTCCATGCAGTCTCTCCTTTCTGTTCACTCCTCTCCTTTCCAGAAATTCTGTCCTCCCCAGTCACTAGTGATCAATCTAAAAGTTTATGTTACTTTATTATGCAGAGCCACTCCATTTCTCGAAAATTTGTCTTAGACTGGTTGTTGGCTCCTTTACATAACCAAAAACAAGCTCTCTTCCCTGTAAATGAATTATATTGCTATCTTGGAATGCTAATGCATTACGGTAGTCATCTTTTCCAATAGCACTTTCTCCTCTCCGTGACTGCTGCTACATGGATGTGTTCAAGCCAATTAATTTTTCTCAGTCCCAGTTTATTTGCCTACTTCATTTAGTTGTTATGAGTATTAAATGTAAAAGCCAAGCCTAACACTTGCCCAGTGATAGCCGCTAATATTATTAATCATAGGGAATTTCCCTTGGAAAGTGTAATTAATAACGGCACCACTTGAATAGTGTTGGCCGCCACCCCCAGCCAGCAGCTGGCGCGCCAGGCTGAAGCTGAGGGTACTACACTCTAGCACGAGGGGCTGCATTTCCAGATCCCCTAGATGTCTTGTTTTCTGGCAAATATATAGTTAGAAATATTAGGCAAATCATCACTTCCAAGAGTTAAAAATATCACCACCACCTCCCAGCAGCAAGGGATGGTGTTCTATCTTGCTTATGTTGTTTACTTCTTTCCCTCAGAGAGGAGATCCGAGCTGGACAGAGGCCCAGCTATGTGCTACACGCATCAGCAGCCCACTGCCTACCACTGCATCTCTGCTCTGAGAATAAACTGCAGTCCCAGCCGGGCAAGGATTTAATTTCCCAATGAAACAAAAATCAGACTATAGATAATCTGTAAATCATTTCAGCTGACAGATTACTTAATGTCAGTTAATGTCAATGAAAAAGGAGCCAAATTTAAGGCGAATACCAGGGACTTGAATCAGGTCCCATCAGCCTACTCTTTGTTCCCAGGTTTTCTCTACACCAAGATGTGGCTCTGTCCCTCCCCCCATGCCTCTCTTCTCTTCTCTTTTTCCCTCTTTACCTCCCTCTCTCTCATGTCTTTCTCATACATTCCAGGATGATTTCTACTCTTACAGAACTTGCCCTGAACCATAATCTAGGCAGTCTCTTAGCAAAGGGGGTGGTCCAAGTACCTTTGCCTTTGTAGTACAAGTCCTGGGCACCAGCTATGTGCCAGGCTCTCTGCTGTGTGCTTTACACGAGTAATCCCTTTATATGCACAATCTCAATTATTTTCCCAGCAACACAATGAAATAGATAGTATACCCATTTTAAACACAGAAAGCATACTCAAGAAGGTAAGTGCTTGATCATGGTTTGGGTTGAGTCTCACGTCTTTCACCACATTCTCCAGAACACCAGTGCACATCAGCTCAAAGGAGATTCCTAGTTAGAATTAAAGAATTCTACACTTTTTAAAATTGTTCACAGTCTAAAACATTTCCAAATCTGTTTCCCTCTACCAAACTAGGGATAGTGTGGCATTCTTGTGGAATGAAGTACTAATCCACCATTTGGGGCTAATTTGATAAATTAGCAGGTGCTATCTGGTAATACATGGGTGATTAATATATTTAGAGCCCTAGGAACTGCTTCAACAATGGAGTAATCATTCCCAGCTTCTGTACTTCTCAGTTCAGCCTACATCATGGTGCCTTTTACTGTTCTAATTCCCAAACTTCCATAATGCATTTCTTCCCTTAAAAACTACCTGTCACCTCCCAAAGTGCCTCTGCTTAGTATTCAAGGCCCTGGATGATCTGGTCCCCAATGCAATATTTTAGTTTTATCTTCATTGGCCCTGACACCTAGATAGGTTTTCAGGCACGTGAAGCCACTCACATGAACTGAGCCTTCGCTTTACCATTTACAATGCTCTAGTTCAGGGTGGAAGGAAAAGTAAATTTATCTTCAATAAAAAGCCACAGAAATTTACCACTTCATACCTACTAGGATGGCTATAATCAAAAATGTGGTAAACAAGAAGGGTTAGCAAGGATATAGAAAAACTGGAGCCTTCATGCATTGCTAGTGGGAATGTAAAATGGTATATTCACTGTGGAAACAGTTCGGTGGTTCCTCAAATGGTTAAACATAGAACTACCACATGATTCAGCAATTTCACCCCTAAATATACATATAAAAGAATTAAAAGGAGGGACCTGAACAGATATCTGTACACCAATGTTCATAGCAGAATTACTCATGATAGCCAAAAGGTGGAAACAAACAAATGTCCATCAATAAATGAATGGATAAACAAAATGCGGTATATGCAAACACTGGAACATTATTCAACCATAGAAAGACTGAAATATTGATATAGACTTCAACATGGATGTACTTTAAAGACATTACACTGAGTGAAGTAAGCTAGACGTGAAAGGCTACATATTATATGATTTAATTTACATGAAATAGCCAAAATAAGAAAATCCATAGAGACAGATACCAGATTAGTGGTTGCCAGGGCCTGGGATCCAGGGAGTGACTGCTTAACAGGTATCGAGTTTTGGGGTGACAAAACTGTTCTGAAACTAGATAGTGCTGATGGTCACACAATACTGCAAGTGTACTAAATGTGACTGAATTGTATACTTAAAATGGTGAAAATAATAAATTATATGTTATGTGTAACTTATTACAACAAAATTTTTAAAGTCTACAGAATTGACTTATAAAAACTGCTCCATTTAGGGTAACTCATTTATCCAAAGATACTTGCCTGGAGGAAAAATGGACTCCAAGCCTAATGCAACTAATATTGATTTGAAATTGATAAAAACAAAAAAGTACCCTCAATTAATGTCAAAGGGAAAAAACTGGGTCCTCTTTTTTCGTTATTAAAACTCTAGGCATAATGTATGACATAGTATATGGTTAAGAAATACAATTAAACATTTTTTAAAGATTTGGGTAGTATTAATATTCTGAGAAATGTATTGAATTGTCAAGGTGTACTGGATATAAGTCAATTCAATAATCATCCATGAGAAATATCCAAAGAATTTTTAAATTTTTATATCTATATTCCTGAGAAACTCCATGACAGTGAACCTGGGTCCAATCTCATCAGTATTAGTTATATTTCAGATATATATCCATTGCCACCAATTACCTATTAATCTATTAATCAGAAGTAATGAATGAAAAATAATTTGCAATCTAGGCAAACCAAAAGTAAGGACAGCCTTGGTAAATTCTCACTTTTCAGAAACTGGTAAACAACTACAAAAATTTTTCAGCATATGAAATCCAATACAGCAATTCATTTCTATAAAAATGTTTTTCTTTCCAAACAACTTATGACAAATACAATCAAAAGGGAAAACATGCATTCTTTTTACCACTTGGAGCAATGTGTTGCATAAAATTTGCAATAATTGGAGTTTCAGAAGAAACACAGCCCTGCAGACTCCTCGATTCTAGTCCCGTAAGATTCAGTCCAGACTTCTGACCTCTAGCACCATAACAGAATAAACACATGGCTTTCCCAGGTGGCTGCCAAAAGTGGCAGAGGTGTAGGTCCTACTGCTCGATGACTGATGCCATCTCCTGGCCACCCAGTGGCCATGATGATCAAGCAGGCACTGCTGAGTCAGAAGGTGGTGGTCACATGCTGTAAGGGCATCAACATTTCTGGCAATTTCTACAAAAACAAGGGCAGGCCATTCAAGGTATGCTGGCTTGCAAGACCCATCGAAGCCAGGCTGCCCTGAAGCACCTCACGGTGTTTGATGGGACCTCTTTGCCCTGTGATGGAAACTAAGCAGTGGTGCTTCCTGCCGCCCTCCAGGTTGCACACCTACAGACTATGCAAAATTCACCTCTCTGAGATGCCACAAGGTTGGCTGGAAGTATCAGGTGGTGACAGCCACCCTAGAAGAGACGAGGAAGAAAGCCAAGATCCATTACTGGAAGAAAAAATAACTCATAAGGCTATGAGAACAGAACAAAAAGAACATGGAGAAGAAACCCTACCAATACACAAGGTCTTCAAGACTCCCAAACTCCTGGACTGTGTCCAACAGACTATTTATTCTTAATGCTTGGCCTGGCCTGCCCTTCCACGGTAAAGCAGGAAAAAACTGAAGATAAGCATGTGTTATGAAGTCATAGCAGAGTGAGGGAGAGAACAAACCTGTAGGGAGAAATGTACTATACAGGCTGGGTCGGAGTCCCACGGGAGCTCCAGGGAGAGGATTCAGCCCATGTACAGAGCTGGATCCTCTATAACTCAGTCATGCACAAGATCTCTTGCTCAGGTGAACAGACAGGCCATTCTCTCCCAGCGGAATCTGGCTGCTGCCCCAGGCTTTCTGCTCAATGTGAGAGATCCATCCATCTACTCAATGGTCTGCATTCTGAAAATAGTTAATGCTTAGATGCCTACAACAAACCAGCATTTCTAAGTAAACTAACATTTCTAAATAAGTCCCTTAACACTGAATTAACAATACCAAATTGATTTTTTTCAAATAGTTTTTTCTCTTAAGATATACTCACTTTGGACCATGTATAAACAAAAAGCTGCAAACCAGGTTTTCCAAAATTATAAATGCTAACATTTCCGCATGCCACTAGAGGAGTGAAACTGTTAAGGTCATGATCTTTGGAGTAAGACTTCATAGTAACCAGAATTGTGCCCTATCCCACCCCCAAAAAATCCACGTCTTAATGCTGGAAACTGTAACTATATTCTCTACATGGCAAAGGAAAATTGAAGTTGCTGATGGAGTTAATGTTCCTCATCAGCTGACCTTCCAATAGAGAGAGCATCCTGAATTACACAGGGGAGCAATGTTATTGTAAGGGCCCTTAAAAGCATATGAGTGAGGAGGTGAGAGTGATGCAACATGAAAAAAACACAACTTGCTTTTGCTGGCTTTGAAGTTGTAGGAAGGGAGCCATGAGCCAAGAAAGCAGGCAGTCTCTAGAAGCTGGAAAAGGCAAGGAAAAGAATCACCCCCTGGAGCTTCCAGAAAGGAATGCTGACCTGCTCAACCTCGATTTTAACCCATTGGGACCCTTGTCAGATATGTGACCTCTAGAAATATAAGATAGTAAATGTGTATTGGTTAAGATGCTAAATTTGGGACAATCGGTTTGCCAGCAATATTATAGGGTTCAATTTCTGACAATCATTTAGCACCTGTAGGAGTTTGGGTAGGCTACTTAACATTCTATTCCTATTTATTTATCTGTAAAATGAGATTAATAACACTACCTACTTGAGAATAAAATAAAATGAAATAATAATTAAAATAATGCCAGGCTTGTAATTAGTACTCAGTAAATGTTAGATGCTGTTATTGTGATTTTATTATCATTTTGTATCCACTTTCCTCTTTGATATTTATCATGAGAGTTTCCTGAGAACCATATTTCAAATGTTTGGGGTTTTGTTTTTGTTTTTGTTTTTGTTTTTCATTTAAACAACACAAGAAAAATGCCTGCTAAATGTTTAATAGCCTTAGAGTCCTGAATTGCCTGGGGTACCTTCTTAGGATGTTTTGATTTTAGCTTTAACGATATAACTCAACTTGCTTATTTCTAACTCTTCAGAACAAGCTGTGCTACACCATTTTTTAAAGGAACAAGGAACTTTTTACTTCTTGAGGACTTAATTACAGTGCTGCTGGTTGATGAGTTTGCATTTTAAACCAAGACCTTGAAATAAACACAGTCATCTCAGTTCTTGATACAACAGAGTGAAAGTACATTCTCTGATTAGCTTGTTGGCTTAAGAGCACACCATGACAATGGGATAAAATTAGTCACACTTGCCAATGATCTAATATTCAGTATGGATTTAGGCTTTTTCTGAACTTTCCTTTTTGAAAAATTTTGTATTTAATATATTTGGAGTGTTTACAGTACATCTAGCCATTTTGTTTGGGAAATGTAATAATATGATTAACTTAAATGTTTATATTTTCATGAAAGAAAAGTTCTGTTAGACATAAATATAAAGTCCTTTTATTTTTAACAGATTCTGGAATCCTCTAAGAGATCCCAGTTCTAAGCAATGTTCATCTTCATGACTACAAAGTGAGAAGAGTCCCACCTTTATACTCTTAATGGTTGTTAATAATAGAAATGTCTTATATTGTGATTAACAGCATTATACATTTGAAAGTATGAAAGAGCAATGTTCAGAAAAGAGGTTTTAGTAATGCACCATGTCTTTGCTCATTTCAATGGCGGGCAAAAGAGAATACACTGAGCTTCCTTGTTTGTCATTCACTCATTCATCTATTCATTCTTTCAACAAATGTTTATTAAGCTTGTGTAATGTTCCAGGAATTATGAAACTCCCTCAAAACTAAATCATGTATTGTTTAGGAATAGAATATATACATGTGGTCTAGTTGATTTTAAAACACACAAAATTCAGAATAGTGCTGCCTCTGGGGAAGGTAGAGAGATGGTATGGGTAAGGAATATGCAGGTAGCTGCAATGGTATAGAAACAGGTTGCAGAATAAGGGGGGAATCCCCAGGAAACCCCCAGAGCCCTTGGTTGGGGGATGGGGGAAGCAGATGATAGGTCAATCAAGATACTTTTCATTACAAGGGCAACTGGCTAGCTGTGTCTTCCCTGAAGAGAAGTGCTGCCACCCTGGGCAAAAGGTGCAAAAGGTATGTACATGACTTCCAGAATGTATGGTGATTTGTGATATAGCCAGGGTTTTGTACAGTGCCTGTGTGAGAAGCAAAAAGCAGAGGCCCCTGCGTCACTGAATCATGCTTGCCCTGACTAGAGATGGCAACTGAGAGAAAGTAAAAGATACAGGATACTTGCAAATGTAGTTCATTGTGGGCAGAGCCACATAGGAGGTCATGTCAGAAACTCCAGGCCAGAATTTAAAGTAAGGGTGGATAAAGAGGGCTGAGAGAATAGGTAACAGCTGTGCTGGTCTGTAGTGAAGAGGGCAGCTCTGTGAGAGAGATTCAGCCTTGCTGCCTGTAGTCAGATAGGAGCCATGTGTGTGGAGTGAGTGTGGAGGAGAAAGAGCTATGATATAGCAGCTAGGCAATTCGTAGTCAGGATTCAGCCATGTGGCCTGGTGTAGTAAGAGGCAGAATGACACACTGCTGCTCTAATTGTGCCTGCTCTTGCTGAATCCAGAGCCATCAAAGACCCTGCCTTGCAAGATGCTGACCTGCTACCTCAAAGACCCAGACTCTATATGTACTCTTGGGACTTGTGACATACAGACAGGCCACTCTCTTGGCACTTGTGCCTTTACTGGATTTCACCATGATCCACTGCAACATAACACATGCTTTCCTGGACAATAGTACTCAGCCACAGAGGCTGAGGACAACGTACCCCAGACCCTAAAAGGGAGAGCTGCTGTGAGAGGATAGAGATCTGCTTGTGCAGCTGGCTTAAGATAAGGAGATGGGGAGCTATTGGGCTTGGATTTGGCTTATAGCCTGGTGGGGAGCAAGGGAAGTGCTGGGTCTCATGAGAGAACAGGGCTCAGAGCATAGGTGCTCTCAGCCCCACCAAGGTTGGAATCTTTAAATAAAAACCTGTTTCTAAGCAACCTAGGTGCCCATCAGTAAATGAATGGATCAAAAAACTATGGTACATTTACACAATGGAATTCTATGCAGCAGAAAGAAAGAAGGAGCTCCTACCCTTTGCGACAGCATGGATGGAACTGAAGATCATTATACTAAGCGAAATAAGGCAGGAGGTGAAAGACAAATACCATATGATCTCACCTTTAACAGGAACCTAATCAACAGAACAAATAAACAATCATAATATAACCAAAGACACTGAAATTGAGAACAAGAGAGGAGAGGGGTAGGAATTTCAAGGGAAAAGGGGAAGGGTTTAGAGCAACAAGTATAAAAGAAACATGGACAAAAACTAGGGGGGTTGGAAATGGGAGGGAGCCGGGGAGGGCTGGGGCGGTGGGCTGGGATGGGAGTAGAAGACAGAAAACTGCACAAGAACAACAATTAAAATAAAATAAAAATAAAAATAAATTTTAAAAAAAGCAAAAAAACCCTGTTTCTCTCAACACTGTTGGGTCATGCACCGAGAAACCACATGAACAGGCCTGTGTTTGCTCAGTTACAGTATGGGTGGTGTTGGATTTCAGGGTTGGGTGGTAGGTCCTCAGGTGTTGGTTCTATTATAATGTTTTATACATTATTTACATTCATTTCATGTATCAAATATTCATTTCAAAAAGAACAATCAATTTATGCCTTAAGAAGGTTGTAGTCTTATATGGTCTCCAGAACTTAACTATTTCTTATAGTTTGGAATGTAACCATAGCCTCTTAGCCCTTCATTTTTAGGAGTGTTGCCACTTTTTTAGGGAAAACAAAAGCTATATACATTTCATTTAAAAAAATCCTTAATTAAATAACATTGTGAACTCACATGTGACTTCTTATCCTGCCTGAGCATCATCACTATCTAATGAGAAAAGCAATGGGTGTGCTTGCTTGTTTCCTGCCTGTTTTCTGCTACTGGAGCTCTAGGCAGGGTCAGCCCCAGGCACTCCTCATTTGTAAAATAGTGCAAAATAGTTGAAAGTTGACCTAGATCCAGTTCTACAAGTAAGACACTATATGACCTCATGGGTTTATTTCTGGGCTCTCAATTCTGTTCCATTGGTCTGTGTGTCTGTTTTCCTGACAATATCACACTGATTTGATTATCATCATTTTGTAGTATAATTTGAAGGAGCATGTGTGATACCCCTGGCTTAGTTCTTTTTTCTTAGAATTGCTTAGGCTGTTCGAGGTCTTTCATGGTTCCATACAAATTTAATGATGTTTTGTTCCAGCTAATATCATACATAGTGGTGCAAAACTGAAAGCTTGTCCTCTAAGATCAGGAACAAAATACATACATACATAGTGGTGCAAAACTGAAAGCTTGTCCTCTAAGATGGACAAGGATGTCCATCCTCACCAATGTTATTCAACATAGTACTGGAAGTTTTAGCCTGAGCAATAAGGCAAGAGAGAGGAATAAAAGGCATCCAAATTGGGAACAAAGAAGTAAAAGTATCACTTTTTGCAGATGACATGATTCTGTCATAGACAGCTCTAAAGATACTACAAAAAAACTATTAGAAACAATAAGTAAATACAATAAAGTTGCAAAATAAAAAATCAATGTACAAATATCCACTGCATTTCTATACACCAACAATTAAATTTCAGAAAAAGAAATGAAAAGAATTGCTTTTGCAATTGCAACAAAAAGATAAATACCTAGGAATAAACTTAATCAAAGATGTGAAGGACCTATATACTGAAAACTATAAGCATTATGAAAAGACATTTAAAAAAACAATGAAATGGAAAGATATTCCATGTTTATGGATTGGAAAAATCAACATGGTTGAAATGTCTGTATTACCTAAATCAATATATGATTTAATGCACTCTCCATCAAAATCCCAATGACATTTTTCGTATTTTACTTTTTTATTTATCAGTGTCAAAATGCTCACATATGTAGCCTATCTTCACAAGTCTATAAAATATAATTAAAATATGAAAGCATTTTTAAAAATTAGGTGCTGAAGTTTGATACTCTCTTGAATATTTTTATTACAAGTATATGAATTTAATAAACATTTGTAAAGAAATTTCTGCCTATAATTCAATACAAATAATAAGGTACAAGAGCACAATATGACAGAAAAAAAGGCGGATGGGCAGCCAGACAAGTCTGGGTTCAAACCTTGAGTCTGTATGTTATTAACTGTGTCATATTTGTCAAATAATTTTGTTCCTTTGAAACTGTTTCTTCACCTGTAACATGGGGTAATAATACTAGCTTCATAGGATTGTTGGAAAGATTAAGTAAAACAAAAATGCTAATTCACACAGATATATGTACCCCTAAATACATTTCAGCATTATTTATAAAAGTCAAGATATGGAAGCAACCAAGGTATCCATCCATAGATAAAATGTGTGTGTGTATATTCACAGAAACAGAAGTTAAAGGGATAGTTGTCATAGGGGGAGGGAAATAGATGAAAAAGGTGAAGGGGAATATAGTCAATAATATTGTGATAGGGAGGAGGGAAGATGGCGGCATGGTAGGAGGGAGCAGATTCCACTTCCCCCTACACATGGGAGAAAACCTAGCCAATCTACGATCTATGGTGGAACAGAGCAAACAGCCAACAGTACCACAGCATAGATGAAAATAGGAGATCAAAAATTGTAGCAGACATTGAAAAACCAGATGGTAAGGAGAGTTTTTCAGGACAATAAGGGCCCAGGTATCAGCGTGGAGACAAGAGTGGCTGCAGCGCTCACCAGGTCTGCCACAGGTCTCCCTCTGTCTAAGGAGGGAACAGGGTCAACCGCTCCCTCCCCAGCCAAAAAAGGTTTGAGCAGCACCAAGAGATACCTGATTGCTTGAAGTTGTAGGGAAGGGAGTTAAGGTCTGAGTGGCAAACACGCAGGGGCTGTGAGCGCCCACACACAGCCCTGGGAAGAGTGCACACCCAAACCCCTGTGACCAGAGGCAGCCATACAACCAGAGGAGGGGGCTTTGTGGAAGACCTGGAGCTCATACCAGTGAACCTAGGGTGAGTGTGTACAATGCAGGAAACCCACAGAACCCACACCGGTATGTGCACCCCTTAGGAGACCCGGAGCTCACACCCATAAACCTGAGGAGTGCTCGATCCCTAGGAGATCCCAGCTCACACCCATAAACTCAGGAAAGCAGGAGGCTCAGAAACCATACCCAAGGCCCTGCACAGAGAGGCAGTGGGCTAGCCCTGGGGAGAGTGCTCAGCTATCACTGAAGAGAATACCCCAAAGCTGACTGAGTGCTGAACAGGGAGAAAAGCGATATCAGTCACCCCTCAGCCCATAGCAGCCAGCAAGACCAGAAAAACCTGTTTGGCCAATTTGAAACCAGCAAGAGGTTTTGTTTTGTTTTGTTTTGTTTTTTTAAATTACATTTTATTATTATAATTTTTTTATTCCTCAATTCCTTTTGCTTCTCTTTCCTTCTTTTTTCTTTTATTCCTTCTTCCTTTCTTTCCAATTTTATCTCTTCTTCCTTCCTCTTCTTTTTTCATTTTTTTCTTTTCTCTTTTTAAATACCCATGAGTGAGACAAAAAAACCTGCAACTGTGAAAAAACCAGAGTTGGACCCAAAGAGGGGGCATCCCAACATCTGAGACAGTGGAAGCTGTGAACACCAGGATGCCTGAAGGAGACTGCACCACTGAATCTCACAAGTATTCTACCACAGAAGTTCACACCATAAACCCAGGGAGCCAGAACAGATCAATTTGAGAAGCTGAGGCTAACAAGAAGAGACTCACAAACAATGAAAAGACAAAGAAACAATCCCCAAATGAAAGGAAAAGAGGAAGCCCCAGAAAGAATGCTAAATGAAACAGAAGCAACTCAACTATCAGATATTGAGTTCAAAGCAATGGTTATCAGGAAGCTCCATGAGCTCACAATGAGCTACCAGAAGCTACAATGAACTCACTGCAAACTATATCAACATGAAAAGGGAAATAGAAACTATCAACAAGGGCCAAGAGGGAATGAAGAATACAATTTCTGAACTGAAGAACACAGTAGAAGGAATCAAAAGCAGAATCGATGAAACAGAAGTTTGAACCAGTGAGTTGGAGGACAAAGTAGAAAAAAACACCCAGAAAGAGCAAGAAAAGAAAAAGAGGCTCAGAAAGAATGAAGAGGGATTAAGTGAAATGCAAGACAATATGAAATGTAATAATATCCATATAATAGGGATACCAGAAAGAGAAGAAGAAGAGCAAGGGATAGAAAACCTATTTGAAAAAGTAATGATGGAAAACTTCCCTAATTTGATGAGAGAAAAAGTCACACAAATCCAGGAAACACAGAGAGTCCCAATCAGGAGGAACCCAAAGAGGCCCACTTCAAGACATATCATAATTAAAATGGCAAAATTCCAAGACAAAGAGAGAATCTTAAAGGCAGCAAGGGAGAAACAGGAAGTAGCATACAAAGGAGCCCCGATAAGGTTAGCAGCTGACTTCTCAATGGAAATGCTCCAAGCCAGAAGAGAATGGCAAGAAATATTCCAAGTAATGAGAACCAAAGACCTGCAACCAAGACTACTTTACCCAGCAAGGCTTTCAATCAAGATAGATGGCCAAATAAGGAGCTTCCCAAACAAAAGAAGTCTAAAAGAATACACCTCCACCAAACCAGTTCTGCAAGAGATACTAAAGGGACTGTTTTAAGGAAAGGAAGGAAAAGAGAGAGAGAGATGAACACAGGTATGAAAATGGCAATGAATCAGTACCTATCAATAATGACCTTAAATGTAAATGGATTAAATGCTCCGATCAAAAGACATAGAATAGCTGAATGGATAAGAAAGCATGACCCACACATATGCTGCCTACAAGAGACCCACCTCAGGACAAAAGACCTACACAGACTCAAAGTGAAGGGCTGGAAACAAATTTTCCAGGCAAATGGACAGGGAAAAAAAAGCCGGGGTAGCAATACTCATATAAGACAAAATAGACTTCAAAAGAAGAGCCATAAAGAGAGACCCAGAAGGTCACTTCATGATACTCAAGGGAAGAATCCACCAAGAAGACATAAACATTGCAAATATATATGCACCCAACATAGGAGCACCTAAATACATCAAGAAAATCATAGAGGACTTCAAGAAAGATACTGACAGCAACACAATTATAGTAGGGGATTATAACACCCCACTGTCAAAAATGGACAGATCTTCCAAATAAAATATCAACAAAGATACTGTGGCATTAAACAATACTCTGGATGAAATGGATTCAGTTGATATATATAGAGTCCTTTATCCCAAAGAAACTAAACACACATTTTTTCAAATGTGCATGGAACATTTTCAAAGATAGACCACATGATAGGATACAAAACAAGCCTCAACAAATTCAAGAAAATTGAAATCATACCAAGCATTTTCTCCGACCTCAAGGGACTGAAACTAGAAACCAACTCCAAAGGGAAAAACCCAAAACACTCAAAATTATGGAGATTGAATAGCATTCATTGAAACAATTAATGGGTCAAGAATGAAATTAGGGAAGAAATCAAAAAGTCTCTGGAAACAAATGAAAATGAACTGACAACCCAAAATTTATGGGACACAACAAGAGCAGCCCTGAGAGAGAAGTTCACAGCCATACAGGCCTACCTAAAAAAAGATAAAAATATTTCAAACACACCACCTAACCCTACACCTACAAGAACTCGAGGAACAACAACAAAGACAACCCAGAGCAAGTAGAAGGAAGGAAATAACCAAGATCAGAGCAGAATTAAATGACATGGAGACTAAAAGCACAGTTCTAAGGATCAATGAATCCAGGAGATGGTTCTTTGAAAAGATAAACAAAATTGACAAGCCTTTAGGCAGGCTTATGAAGAAAAAAAGAGAGAGGACCCAAATAAACACAATCAGAAATAAAGGACGTGAAATTACAACTGACACCACAGAAATACAAAGGATTGTAAGAAATTACTATGAAGAACTGTACGCCAAGAAATTTGAAAACCTAAGTGAAATAGACAAGTTTCTAGAGAAATATAATCTTCCAAAACTCAATGAAGAAGAAGCAGAAAACCTGAACAGACCAATAACAGCAGATGAAATTGAAGCAGTAATCAAAAAACTCCCAACACACAAAAGCCCTGGACCGGATGGTTTCACAGGAGAATTCTACAAAGCATTTAAGGAAGAGCTAAACCGTATTCTTCACAGACTATTCCAAAAAGTCCAAAATGATGGAAGACTCCCAAACACTTTTTATGAAGCCAGCATAATCCTAATCCCCAAACCAGATAAAGACACAACAAAGAAAGAAAACTTCAAAGCCAATATTGCTGATGAACATAGGTGCTAAAATCCTCAACTAAATATTGGCAAACCACATCCAACAATACATTAAAAAAATCATACACCATGACCAAGTGGCATTCATCCCAGGGATGCAAGAATGGCTCAATATTCGCAAATCAGTAAATGTAATACATCACATAAACAAAAGCAAAGACAAAAAATCACATGATCATATCAATAGATGCAGAAAAAGCATTTGATAAAGTACAACACCCATTTATGATAAAAAGACTCAGCAAAGCGGGAATAGAGGGAGCATTCCTCAACATAATAAAAGCCATATATGAGAGACCTACATCCAGCATCATACTCAATGGGCAAAAACTAAAATCTTTTCCACTAAGATCAGGAACAAGACAAGGTTGTCCACTTTCACCACTTCTATTCAATATAGTATTGGAAGTCTTAGCCACAGCGTTTAGACAAGAAAAGGAAATAAAAGGCATCCAAATCAGAAAGGAGGAAACAAAACTATCATTGTTTGCAGATGACCTGATAGTGTACACAGAAAATCTATAGACTCGGCCAAAAAGCTGCTCAACCTAATAAATGAATTTTGCCAAACAACTGGATACAAAGTCAATATCCAGAAATCAAAGGCATTTTTGTATACCGACAATGAAACAGCAGAAGCAGAAATCAAGAAAAAAAATCCCATTCGATATAGCAAAAAGAAAAATAAAATAATTAGGAATAAACCTAACCAAGGAGGCAAAGACCTGTATACAGAAAACTACACAACACTGAAGAAAGAAATCAAGGAAGACACAAACAAATGGAAACATATACCATGTTCATGGATTGGAATTAACATCATCAAAATGTCCATACTACCCAAAGCTATTTACAAATTCAATGCAATACCTATTAAAGTACCAATGGCATAATTCACAGACATAGAACAAACACTTCAAAAATTTATATGGAACCATAAATGACCCCAAATAGTTGCAGCAATTTTGAGAATGAAGAGCAAAGTAGGAGGGATCATAATACCTGATACCAAGCTGTATTACAAGGCCACTGTAATCAAAACAGCTTGGTATTGGCATAAAAACAGGCACATGGACCAGTGGAACAGAATAGAGAGCCCAGAAGTAAACCCATTTCTCTACGGCCAATTAATATTTGACAAAGGAGGCAGCAACATAAAATGGAGTAAAAGTAGCCTCTTCAACAAGTGGTGTTGGGAGAACTGGACAGCTACATGCAAAAAAATGAAACTTGAACACCAACTTACACCATACACAAAAATAAATTCAAGGTGGATAAAAGATTTAAATATAAGCCATGACACCATTAAAGTCCTAGAGGAGA
>PVKU01014111.1:0-24824 GCA_004027475.1 Anoura caudifer
TTTCAATAATCTGTTTTCAAATATGCTGTGTTTCTGATGTCTGTTTGCTGTGCTGCATTGAAAAATGTCCCGGTTTAAGACCTGCGTGGGGGAGGCAGAGGGATGTACGTCCTTTTACCATGCCGCCATCTTCTCTCCCTCTTTTTGCCTTTTTGAATTCTTGTTTCTTCATTCTGTTCTGGTTGGATGTTTATTTCCTCTTTTTGTTCCAAATTCTTGCTTTGAGTCCTGGTTTCCTTCCTGTCACTGTTGGTTCCCTAAATATTTTGCTTTATTTCATTTTGGGTATCTTTCTTTTTTTTTTTTTTTTTTTTTTTTTTTTTTTTTTTTTTTTTTTTTTTTTTTTTTTTTTTTTTTTCATTTTTCGACCAAGCTCAATCAGTTCTGTGAGCATTTTGATTACTAGGGCTTTAAACTCTCCAGCAAATAGGTTGGCTATCTCCTCATTGCTTAGTCCTCTTTCTGAAGTTTTCCTCTGTTCTTTCATTTGGGCCATATTTCTTTGTCTCAGTGCACCCACTAAATTGTAAGGGGGCTGGATGTTAGGTATTCACCAGGGCAGGGCACTGCTCTTTGCTGTGCTTTGGCACTGCTGGTGGGGGAGATGCCAGAGAGGGAACAATGCAGCTTGCCTGCTCTTCTCTAGTGCACTTTCCAATGAACTCTTGTGTGAGACTGTGAGTTTCTCCCACTATGGCAACTGCTGTAGTCTACAGTGAGCTCTGGGTCTCATTTTCTCCTTCAGCCAGCTTCACCCACATGGAATGCCACCTCAGTGAATTTTTTTTCAGCTGTCCTTGCCTATGCCAAGGGCTTTTACAAGTCTGGTTGTTCTGGTTGATTTTTTCTTTCATTTCTTGTTGTCAGAGTTCCATGTAGTTTGATTTTTCTGGCACTTCTGGTTCTTTATTGATTTTAGATTGGTTGTTATCCTCCTTTTGGTTATGTGAGGAAGTGAAGAGTTTCTACCTATGCTTCCATCTTGGTCAGAACTCCAAGTCAAAAGCCTAGCCATTTCTAACCCAGAACTGGAGTAATGCACCACTGCTACCTATTAACTGACAGTATAGGAGCTAGGCACCACCCCATACACTGGACTAGACATTTCCACCTTTGCCCAGCATTCTCTCTTAGAAGGAACTGAGCACTAGTCCTAGTAAGCCATCAGGATTTCTCCCACAATGGCTGGTGTGTATAGGCATGCATGTGTGGCATGAGGGCTATAGAGCAAACATGGTCTAGCAGTGACACTATCAAATCCCTGCCAGGAACTCTGACCAGTGGGAAGTTTCTCTTTCCATGGGGCTATTTTGTGGATTCTTGTGGCTCAAGAGCACAGATGACCCCACTAGTCAAGGTGTCCCCACACATCAATTCCTGGTTCACCAAGAATGTGTCAGCACTATAGGCCCAGTTCAGGAAAGAGCTGTGAGGGGACTGCAGGACATTTTTTTTTGCTTCACCTATACCTTCTTAGAATGCTTCTATGGTGTTCTGAGCCTTATAAGACTTCATTAAAATGCAAATATGCATCACTTCACAGAGACATGTAGCAGTTGAGCAACTGGCCTTTCTTTCTTGAACTATCAACTAAAAAGTTCAGACATCATCATGGTGATTTGAGAGGTTATGCAAGGATATTAACTTAGGATGTATAATGTGTGTTCCATTGCAACATTCACATGTTTTTTAAAAAACACATATGACTTTTTATTTGGACCAAATAAAACTTATACAATAATAATAGTCCCATTCATATTATCTCCCATCTCCTTCTTTGCAATGACCCAGCAATATCCAGATTTATATTTTTTCTGGTGACTGTTATTGTATTTGTAGCAAACTAATAAAAAGGTAAGAAGAGTATTTCAATATTTTATTATTTTAGTTCCTAGCAAAGGCTCAGACATCCCATTTTGATTCATTGGAATCTCAAACAACCATTTGTTCTTTCTTGTGCCCCTGGGTTACAAATCTTTATGTATAACCCCTTCAGTTTTCTTCTTCTTCTTTCTTAAGCTCATATTAGGAGGTAAGCATTTGCTTTACCCAGCCAGCAGCTTCCATGCACCCATTTTCTCAAGCTCAATATACTTTGCCCTTGCTGAGGTCTTTGAGCAGTGGTGTGCTCAGGGGAAGGAGCATAGACCAGCCAGTTCATTTTGTGGGGTAGACACAGGCTAACAGAGAGATACCAAACAAGTTACAGTAGTCTCCTCATTTGAGGGGATGCATTCCAAGACCCCTAGTGGATGCCCAAGACTATGGATAGTACTGAACCATATTTATACTGTTTTTTTATAAAATGTACATAACTGTGATAAAGTTTAATTTACAAATTAGGCACAGTAGAAGATTAACAACAATAACTAAAAATAAAATGGGAAAACTATAATAAAAACTGCAATAAAAGTTATGTGAATATGTTCTCTCTGTCTCAAGATCTATTACCGTACTGTATTCACCCTTCTTATTGTGATAATGTGAGGTGATACAATGCCTATGTGATAAGAGGAAGTAAAGTGAATGACAGGCATCATGACCTAGCATTAGGGTTACATTTACCTGATTGTATATGGGAAGGAGGATCATTGAGCTATAATAATGTTGATGGTTGGATCTCCTCAACAGTTGAAATATAAAAAATATTTTCAGACTGTGGGTAACTAAAATGTCAGAAAGTGAATCCATGGTTATGGGGTGGGGAGCATTTGTGCTTATATATTCTACTCCTCAGTTTCTTCATTTTGAAAATTATATTCTTGTTAAAAATTGAATATATATATTCAACTAACTTAACATATATATATATGACAGTTTAAGTTAGTGAATAAATAAACTAAGGAATTATTTTGGACAGTAATATTATGACTGTCTCTTAGGCTTTTATCTACTTCCATACTGCCTCTGTTCTGCTCTGATTGGCCCAAGCTTGTGCTGATCCTACTGCATTTAGTAAACAAATTCATTCCTTTAGCAAGTATTTATTAAATGTCTGTTATATACCTGTCTATGACCTAAATACAGAAAACACAGTGATTTCAAGAACAATAAGGCCATATTCCTTTCTTCAGGGGATAGTTAGACCAGTGACTTCTAGCTTTGGGTTTGCTCTCCCTATACCTTAACACTTACCCTCCTTCCTCCCCAGCTCAAGTAACCTCCCCACACCCTCACAAGAATGATCTGGAATTAACAGACCTTTTTCCCATCTGCACATGTGGATCTAAGTTATGTCTAGAAGTAAGTTCTGCCTAGTCTATATGATCTCTGTTAAAGAAATGTGGGGAAGGATAATAATGATAGCTAACATTAATGAGCCCTCACCATAGGCCAGGTAAGAGTCTAAACATTTTGCATGTATAATGCCATTTTTCCTTACAGCTACCCACTGATAAAGGTGCTATATTTAAAATAAGGTACCAGAAGTGTAGATATGTTATCTTACCTAAGGACCTACCTACAGCTAATCTGTCAGTGGAACCAGATTTGAAAACAACTCTTACCAGCTCATGTTAGCCTTTGACACTCCATTTTAGACAAACAGCACCTTCTAGCAATCCTTTGCTTCTTAGAGAAACTGTTATAATTCTTCTTTATTGAGGAATGTTGAATGTGAGATGATTGATTTCCCTAGCACTGACTCTTATCTCCTTTAATGGTCAATGGGCAGAATCATAGAATTATTGTCTTATTTTGCCTTTTTATTTACTTTGTAAATAAGTTGTCTCTACTGTAAAGAAAAGCAAGGGAGCAAGTTTTCCTTTAAGATATTGTCACATAAATATTTCTTTGCCCAGTTGCCATTACATTCCCTGTGAAGATGAACTTCCCAGGTATGATGGCAGCTAGTTAGGGGGATTTTATTTGCCTTCCAAGCTCTTATTGAAGTAATTTTTAAGACTGAATGAAAGAAAAAATCTTCAACAGTACTAGAAATTGGGAATAGAGACTAATGATTTTCTAGATGCCAGGAGGAATTTCTACCAGCTAACTAAAGCTTGGATAGTGCCTGAGGTAGACAAGCTGGATCAAAGAAGAAAGATGCTGAGAAATTTCTATCCTGTCTTACTGAGTTCTATACCCTAGAATTCTGGTACTGTATCCTATTAAATAATGAAGCAATTGTTTTCTGTCTTGACTAAGGTCATTTTGTCTAACCAAAGTATTTGATTTGCACTTCTCTTTTAAAATTCATTTGGGTCATATCATTTGGTAATGCAAGAGGCTTACCAACTTCTTGAGTTAGAAATAATCAGATGCAGCCCTGGCTGGTGAGGTTTAGTGGATTGAGTGCCACACTGTGAACCAAAGGGTCACCAGTTCAATTCCTAGTTAGGGCACATGCCTGGGTGCAGGCCAGGTCCCCAGTAGGGGGCACTTGAGAGGCAACCACACATTGATTTTTCTCTCTCTTTCTCCCTCCCTTCCCATCTGTAAAAAGAAATAAATAAAATCTTTAAAAAAAGAAATAGTCAGATGTAGGTATGAGACACTAACAATGATAAATGGAGGAGATGGGAAAATAGTAAGAATAGCATACTTTGGAAATGGCAGTGTAAGCCTGCACCTGAAAAGGAAAGAAATATACACTATCAAATTCTCTATGAATGAATTATCTCAGTAGAGAATAATCAGGTTGGGGAAGGTGGCCTTTTAACAATTCAAAAGGGATATACTGTATCATTGATTTTTAAAGATTGAAAATTTAGATGAATCTCTTCAATGAAGCAGCCTTACATTTTTGGTCTGGATTTTCAATAGCCAAGTGCTGGAAGCAACCTAAGTGCTCATCAATATGAGTAGACAAAAAAAATGTGGTACATTAACATGATGGAATACAATGCAGCAGAAAGAAAGAAGGAACTCCTCTTTGTGACAGCTTGGAGACATTATGCTGAGTGAAATAAGCCAGGCAGTGATAGACAAATACCATATGATTTCACCTATAAGTGGGACCTAATCAACAAAACAAGCAAGCAAAATATAACCAGAGACATTGAAATTAAGAACTGACAGTAACAAAAGGGGAGTTGGGAGGGAATAATGAGGGCAAAAGGGAGAAGGGTTGTCAAGAACATATATAAGGGACACATGGACAAAGCCAAAGAGGGGTAGAATAGAGGGTGGGAGGTGGGGATGGATGGGTAGAGGGGAGTGGTGGGAGGAAAATGGAGACAACTGTACTTGAACAACAATAAAAGAAAAAGAAAAAATGGGAAAAAAATAAATAAAACTTTAAAAATATCCTGATGGTGTTCATATGGTTATTGATGAGACCAAATTACTCTCTATATTTATAAATATTTGCAAACTTCAGACATTGAGAATCCTCAGATCATTCAAGAATGAGTAAATAGGAAAATGAAATTCCTCATGGACCAAATGAAAAAAATACTAAATGTGGCATTAATGTCAAGTTACAGAAGGAAAATGAAATTCTGAATAAAGATTTGCTATTGGAAAAACACATCAAGTACACCACCTGTATACTTATCTTAAAAATACTCCAAGACATGAGGAAACTGATCAAGAAGCAAACTAAAATTGAGCAACTAAAAGGAGGCAAGCAGTGATATTATGGAACCCAAACAAATATTGAGTTAGGTCTAAATAATCGTAATTGTGATTAGAAAATTGAATACAAACATTAAAATGGGTTGAGGGCAAAGAATATAAATAATGCATCTAAAAGTGATAATTATAAACATTATTAGACTCATGATATATACCAGGAGAACCAAGAAGGAAAAGAAAAGGAGGGACAGTGAAATAATGCTAATTTGTCATTTTATTTATTTGTGACAAGCGTAAACAGTTCTGCTTCCATCCTGAGAGCAAAATATACACTAAAGCATTTTTAAATTTACACTTGAATTACCTCTCATTATAACTAAAAATAGAATGCATATTTTAAAACTTACCAGATCAAAATATATTAGAAAATATTTCCCATGTAGTAAAAGACTGAAAAACAAAAAGTAATGGCCATGAATTATAAAATATACAAAGCATGAAACAAGATAATAGAAGATATATTATACATTTCTCATACAATAAATGTAAATATATTCTGTTAAATATGCATACATATATAGAGGGATAATGAAATAAAATAATAGATATACATGAAATTTAAAATAAAAGTAAAAGTTGATCATTATTTTTATTATTGTTGTATTACAGTTATCCAATATTTCTCCTGTCCCAACCATCCCCCACCCCTACAGTAAATCCCTACTCAATTGTACATATCCATAGGTCAATTATACTTGTTTTTAAATGACACTTCCCCTTTTACCTCCCTTATCCCTCTCTGCTCTTCCCATGTAGTTTCTGTCAGTTTGTTCCTTGCTTCCATGCCTCTGGTTCTACAGTGCTCCTTTGTTTTGTTCATTAGTTTCCTGTTATAGGAGAAATCATATGGTATTTGTCTTTTCATCAACTGGTTTATTTCATTTAGCATAATATTCTCCAGTTCCATCCATGTTATTGTGAAGGGTAGGTGTTCATTGTTTCTTTCTGCTGTGTCATATTATATTCTGTATATGTACCACAGTTTTTTAATCCACTCATTTGCTAATGGGCACTTAGGTTGTTTCCAGCATTTGGTTACTGTAAATAATGTTGCTATGAACATTGAGGTGCATAGGTTCTTTTGAATTGGTGTTTCAGGATTCTTAGGGTATAATTCCAGCAGTGGAATCAGCGGGTCAAAGGAAGATTCATTTTTAATTTTTTGAGGAAATTCTATACTGTTTTCCACAGTGGCTGCATCAGTCTGCATTCCAACCAACAGTCTACTAGGGTTCCCTTATCTCCACAACCTCACCAACACTTGTTTGTTGATTTGTTAATGATGGCCATTCTGACCAGTGTGAAGTGGTATCTCATTTTGATTTTGCATCTCTCTGATGGCTAGTGATGCTGAACATCCTTTCATATGTCTCTCAGTCCTCTATATGTACTCCTTGAAAAAGTGTCTGTTGAGGTCCTTTGTCCATTTTTCAATTGGATTGTTTGTCTTCTTAACATTGAGTTGTATGAGTTCTTTATATAATTTGGAAATCAAACCCTTCTCCGAGGTATCTTTGGGAAACATATTTCCCCATATGTTTGGTTCCCTTTCAATTTTGATGATATTTTCTTTTGTCATGTATAAGCTTTTAACTTGATGTAATCCCATTTGTTTATTTTTTCCTTTATTTCCCTTGCCCTAAAGGATGTATTGGCAAACATATTGCTGCATTCAATATCTGAAATTTTACTGCCTATGTATTCCTTTAGGACTTTTATGATAATGTGGCTTATGTTTAAATCTTTATCCATTTTGAGTTTATTTTTTTGCATGTACTTGTTCAGATCTACCAGCACGTTTTGTTGAAGAGACTATTCTTACTCCATTTTATGCTTCTCCTCCCTTTGTCAATATTAATTGACAATAGAAACATGGGTTTATTCCTGGGCTCTCTATTCTGTTTCAGTGATCTGTTTGTCAGTTCTTATGCCAGTACCAGACTGTTTTGATTAAAGTGTCCTTATAGTATAATTTGATATCAGGTATTGTAATCCCTCCTCCTTTGTTCTTCTTTTTCAAGATTGCTGAGACTATTCAGAGTTGTTTTTGGTTCATAAAAATTTTTGAAGTATTTGTTTAAATCTGTGAAATACACCATTAGTATTTTGAAAGGGATTTAATTGAATCTACAGATTGCCTTAAGTAGTAGGGACATTTTAATGATGTTGATTTTTGCAATCCATGTACATGGTATACGCTTCCATTTGTTGTGTCTTTCTTAATTCCTTTCTTCAGTGTTCTGTAGTTTTCTGAGTACAGGTCTTTTACATCCTTGGCTAAGTTTATTTCTAGGCACTTTGTTTTTCTTGTTGCTATAATAAATGGGATTTTTCCTAGTTTTTGTTTTTGACATTTCATTGTTGGTGTACAAAAATGCCTTGAATCTGAATATTGACTTTGTGCCCTGCCATTTTGCCAAATTTACTTATTAGGTTGAGTAGATTTTTGGTGGAGTCTATAGGGTTTTCTCTCTACATTATCATGTTGTCTACAAATAATGAGGGTTTTACTTCCTGCTTTCCATTTTGGATACCTTCTGTTGTCTGATTACTATGGCCATGACTTCCAGTACTATGTTGAATAAAAGTAATAAAAGCAGACACCCTTGTCTTGTTCCTGGTCTTAAGCAGAAAGCTTTTAGTTTTTGCGTGTGGAGTATGATGTTGGCTGTAGTTTTCTTATATATGACCTTTATTAGGTTGAGGTATGATCCCTCTATTCTCACTTTGCTGAGTTTATTTTCATAAATGAGTGTTGTTACTTTATCAAACGCTTTGCCATTATCTATTGATAATGTGGTTTTTGTCTTTCATTTTGTTTATGGGGTGTAGTATGTTTATTGATTTGTATTATACCATCCTTGCATTTCTGAAATGAATCTCACTTGATTATGGTGTATGATCTTTTCATGTATTTATGGATCTTGTTTGTTGATATTTTGTTGAGGATTTTATCATCTGTGTTCATCAGCAATATTGGCTTGTACTTTCCTTTTTTGTTGTGTCTTTATATGGTTTTGGAATTATTATAATACTGGCCTCAAAAAAAAAAAGAGTTTGGGAATCTTCCCTGTTCTTAAATTTTTTGCAATAGTTTGAGAAGGATTGGAGTTACCTCCTCACTAAATGTTTGATAAAATTCACCTGTGAAGCCATCATGACCAGGACTTTCATGTGCTGGGAGTGTTTGGATTACAAATTCAGTTTCACTAGCTGTTATCAGTCTATTCAGGCTTTCTGCATCTTCTAGATTAAATATTGGAAGATTATGTATTTCTAGAAATTTGTCCATTTTGCCCAGATTTTCAAATTTATTTGCATATACTTGTTTCTTACAATCCTTTGTATTTCTGTAGTCATAGTTCCAGTTTTTCCTCTTATATATCTGATTTTACTTATTTGGATCCTCTGTCTTTTTTCTTGATGACTCTGGTTAAAAGCTTATTGATTTTGTTTATCTTTTCAATGAACCATTCCTGGATTTATTATTCCTTTGAATTGTTCTTTTAGACTCTATGTCATTTAGGTCTGCTCTGATCTTGATTATTTCCTTCCTTCTACTCATTCTGGGCTTTATTTGTTATTGCTCATCTAGTTTTAAAGATGCAGGGCTAGGCTGTTTATTTGAAATTTTTCTATCTTTGGTAGGTCTGTATTTCTATGAACTTCCCATTCAGGATTGCCTTGGTTGTATCCCATAGGTTTTGGGTTGTTGTGTGCTCATTTATAATTGTTTTCAGGAACTTTTTGATTCCTCCCAAAATCTCCTTGTTAACCAATACTTTTTTTCATAGCATATTATTCAGTCTCCATGAATTTGAATGTTTTTTAGATTTTTCCTTGAGGTTGGTTTTTAGTTAGAAGTCATTGTGATCTGAGAAGATGCTTGGTATGATTTCAATATTCTTGAATTTGTTGAGGTGTGCTTTGCGACCTACCTTCTGGTCTGTCTTTGAAAATGTTCCATATGTGTAGGAGACTGTTCTGCATGGCATGGGCCCGGCTCCCACTCAGAGATGCACAGGACCCATGCACACAGATGGGTTCTCCCATGGGTAATCAGGCCTGCATTTGTACCTAAGCCACTTTGAGTCTTGCTTTTGGTAAAACTCCCTCACCCTGAATTGAGAAGCAAGTGCTTATTGTAACTTCCTAAAGTCCATGCTAAAACTCCCCAGTATGGAGTGTAACTGGCTCAACCACTTTTCCCTTTTCATTTGCTAATAACCTTCTTCTGTGATGTGATTAGCGGCATCATCTCCTTTGTTGCCTATAAAAGGTAACCACCTATAGGGAACTAGTGCATAGTAAATGAGGACTATTGTGTAATGTACCAGAAACCCAATAAAGGCCTGTCATGCTAGAGGCCTCGGCTTTTGCTCCCCTTGAGAGAAAAGCCACGCTGTCCTTTTTCCTACACTGGACTCAGTAGTCCATGTGAATGTCTCATTTCATCCATAATGATGCAGACACTGCCGGCCGGTGTCTGCATCACATATGCATTTAAAAAGAATGTATATTTTGCTTCTTCGGGGTGAAACGTTTTGTGTGTATCATTTAAGTCCATTTGATCTATAGTGTTTAATGCCACAATACCTTTTTGATTCTTTGCTTGAAAAACCTATCCATTGTTGACAATGGGTTGTTAAAGCGTCCTCCTGAGTGTGTTGCCATTGACATCTTTCTTGAAGTACTCCAAGATATTCCTTTTATATTTTCATGCTCCTTTTTTGTGTGAATATATGTTTGCTAGGATTATGTTTTCTTGATCGATTTTCCCCTTAAGTATCATATAGTGTTCTCCTTTGTCTCTTTTGTGGCCTTTGCTTTCAAATCTATTTGTCTGATATAAGTATTGCTACCTCAGCTGTTTTTTCATGCCCATTTCCTTGGAATATTTTTCCATGTCTTCACTTTCTGTCTATGTAGATTTTTTTTTCTGATTTGGGTCTCTTACAGACAGCGTATATGCAGGTCATGTTCTCTTATGCATTCAGCTGCCTTATGTCTTTTGATTAGAGCATTTAGTCCATTTACATTTAAAGTTATTGTTGATAGGTACTTACTCATTACTATTTTTTCTCCTTTTTACTTGTGTACACCTCTCTCTCTCTCTCTCATTTCTTAAAGCAATCCCTTAGCATCTTGTAATGGTGGTTTGGTCAAGATGTGCTATTTTATCCATTTTTTTCTTGGAAGCTCCTTATTTCATGTTCCATTTTAAATGAGAGTCTTGCTAGGTAGAGTAGTCTTGGTTGCAGGCCTTTGCTTTTCATTCCTTGGAATATCTTTTGCCATATTTTGCTGGCTTGTGGTGTTTCCATTGAGTAATCAGCTGATATACTCATTAGGGCCCTCATATATGTTGCTAGCTGTTTTTCCCTTGCTGCCTTTAATTGTCTCTCTTTATCTTTAAATTATGCCATTTTTATTATGATGTGTCTTGGCGTGGGCATCTTTCAGTTCATCTTGATTGGTGCTCTCTGTGCTTCCAGAATTTACATGACTTTTTGTCTCACCAAGTTAGGGGAGTTCTGTCATTTCTTTCTCAAACAGGTTTTATATGCCTTGCTCCTCTTCTTCACCATCTGGTAATCCTATGATGTGGATATTATATTTCATGTTGTCCTGCAGCTCCCTTAAACCCTCTTGTTCTTTCTGAGTCCTTTTTCATTTCATTGGTCTGTCTCAGAATTATTTTCTATCTATCTTCCAGCTTGTTAATTCAATCCTCTGCTTCATATCACCTGCCTTTAATTCCTTCCTTTTTGTTATTGAGTTCAGAAATTGTATTCTTTAGTGGAAGATGGCAATGAGGTAGGTGGGAGCAGAGCTCAGTTTTCCCTGTGCCCAGCTGGAATATCTAGTTGATCTTCCGAGGATCAGAGTGAACAGACAATGGGATCCCAGCTTATATAAAGTTTGAAAGTCAAAAATTGTAGAGGACATTAAAAACCAGACAGTGAGGAGATTACGTTGGGACACTAAGGTCCCTGAGATCTGTGCAGAGACCTAGGCTGCTATGGCCCCCTGCCTGAAGCCTGCCACAGGATACTGGGAGGAGAGATAGATCACCAGCTCCTTCCCCTACCAGAGCAGGGAGGGAAGCCTAGCACCAGGAGGGATCTGGATGCTGGAAGTCACTGGGGGAAATAGAGATGAGGTGGGAGACGCACAGAGGTGATATACAGCTGCTGGGACTGTGGACACTGGCTAGGTCATTACTAGAAAAATTGGGGGGCCAGGTGACACCCAGAGAAGGGAGAAGAGTTGGGTGATGTCAGATCCTGACCCAGATAGTATCCAGTCTGGTTAGAAAGTTTGGCTGTGTGAAAAGCTGTGCACTTGTAAACAATGACGGGCATAAGCAAGAGGCTTTAAAAAAAAGCCTCAAGGCTGCTTTGCAAGGAAGTCTTGCACAGTGTCTGGCTCACCCTGAGAGTGACTTGAGCTGTGTGTGCACCCATGATTGACTCAGGCAGCTTGCTGGACAGCTGATTCTCTACACTTGCCTTGTGGCTGATTGACACCACTCACCTTGAGGCTGATTCTGGCTGTGCATAGCACTACTTGCCCTGAGGCTGCTTGAGCTGCACACTCAAGCTTGACTTGCACTGCTCACCCAGACGCTGAATGGCTGATTTGAGATGCTTGCCCATACTTGACTGACACTGCTTGCCCAGAAGCTGAGTAGCACTGTGTTCTGGTGGCTGACTGGTGCTGCTTCCCCAGATGTGGGCCCTGGCCATGGTGGGCTCACAAAGCACAAGGAGGAGGAATACTGCAATGGACCTCAGTGCAACAGGTGGATTAAAGGTGTAGGCTTGGTGCAGATGGATATTGTGGGCCTGGCAGCTCACAGAGGACCTGGGCTGGAAACTGGGCAACTGTGAATTTTTGCAGCCCAGACCTGGACCCCATCCTTGTAAAACTATAAGAAGGGAAAAAAGTGAAGCCCAGCACTCCTCTTCCTGTGGCATCCAGGAAGACCAGCAGAACTCACTTAACGAGTTTAAGTCAGCAGGATGTTTTATTTTTGCTTTCCTCTCTATTTTATTTCTTCCCCAAAGGGAGACAATAAGACTTGAGGTTGTGAAATTTACAAAGACAGATTCAAAAGGGGAGCACAAAGCTAAATCCCCACAAAAGAAACTGAAACAAATTTCCATTTGCTATCCCATAGAGCTGGCATTTTATTATTCATGTGTATAATTATTTTTTCATTATTTTTACTTCTTTTACTTTATTAATAATTTTTATTTCTCTTCTTTCTGTTTAGTTTTCATTTTATTTCTCGGTTCAATTGCATTGTCTGAATGGTTTTCCTTATTCTCTCCTTCATATTGTATTTTAATTTTTCTTCTTTCACTTCACTCATGTTCCAATAACACACTATTCTTGATTTTGTACTTTCTATTCTTGTTATCCAAATAATATATTTTTAGCCATATTATTGCTGTTCCAGTACTATTGTAAATAATCATTGTTCCATGCAATCAGAAATACTATACAGCACCCCTTCTTGATCTTAGCCCATTACACTTTATTCCCAAGCTTTATTATTATTGTAGGTAACTTTATTCTCTCACACACTATGCCTACTTTCTATTCTATACTCTCACTATATGTCATCACCTAAACTTGTACAAGAGCTTTGTTTTCTGGGTTCAGCTCACAATCATCCTCCCCTCTAACAAGAGTCTTACTTCTCTTTCACCTTTTATAAAAAGTGGCAAGTTGGGTGAAATAACATGGTTAATACTATACTTATACAAAGGATCTCCTATCTCTCCTCTACTTGTTGGTACTTTAAATCCCATAGAATACTCTCCCACTGTCTTAATCCATTTTGCCTTCTCTCTGACACTGATCACATACAAGAATAGCTGGGAGCTGTGAACATCAGTACATCACCTGGAAGAGAGAACCCACTAACTAAGGAACCACCAACAGGTAAAAACCCAAGTACAAGAGAACCCAAACAAACAGAAGAAAGGACCAACCTAGAGTATCCAGACAAGGAGATCAAAGAAAAACACTACTGAATCCCATAGAATTCCTATCATAAGAAAGAAGTTCACCCTACAAAGACAGCTAGCAGAGTGAAACATCAGGGGCACAGAAACAAACAAAAAGAGTCACCTAAAATGGGGAGACAAGAAAAGAACGTGCAATCAAAAAGAATGGAAGACTCCCTACTAAAAGAGCTAAATGAAATGGAGGTGAGTTAACTATCAGATATAGAATTAAAAAGAATGGTTATAAAGATGCTCAAGGAACTCACAGACAACTACAAGGAGCTCAGTGAGAACTACAACCGTATGAAAAAGGAATAGAAGCTATAAAAAAAAGCCAGGAAGAAATGAACAATGAAATCTCAGAAATAAAAAACACATGAGAAGAAATTATAAGCAGGATGGATGAAACATAGGACTGAACTAATGAGCTGGAAGAAAAGGTGTAAAGAAACATCCAGGTAGAGCAGCTGCATGAAAAAAGACTAAAAAAAAAAGACAAATTAGGGGAACTCCAAGATAACATGAAATACAGCAATCTTCAAATTATTTTTGTCAAGATACCTCAGGCAAGGTTTTGATCTCCAAAATATATAAAGAACATGCATGAGTCTACTCCAGGAAGACAAAAATAAAAAATGGACAAAGGACTTGAACAGACACTTTTCCAAGGAGGACATAAAAAGAGTCTGGAGACATATGAAAGGATGCTCAGCATTGCTTGCCATCATAAAGATGCAGATCAAATTAAAACTACAATGAGATACCACTTCAAACTGGTCAGAATGGCCATTATAAATGCAGCAACAAACAACAAGTGCTGGAGAAGATGTGGAGAAAAGGAACCCTAGTGCAGTGCTGGTGGAATTGCAGACTCATGCAACCAGCATGGAAAACAGTATGGAATTTCCTCAGAAAACAAAAAATGGAATTGCCTCTTGACCTCACAATTCCACTGCTAGGATTATACCCTAAGAACCCTGAAATACCAATCCAAAAGAACCTATGCACTACAATGTTCATAGCAGCACAATTTACAATAACCAAGAGCTGGAAGCAACCTAAGTGCCCATCAGCAAATGAATGGATAAAAAAAACTATTTACATAATGGAATACTATGCAGCAGAAAGAAAGACGGAACTCTTACCCTTTGCTACAGCATGAGTGGAACTGGAGAGCATTATGCTAAGTGAAATAAGTCAGGCAGTGAAAGACAAATACCGTATAATCTCACCTTTTACTGGAATCTAATCAACAAAATAAATAAGCAAACAAAATATAACAAGAGACATTGAAATTAAGAACAAACAAACAGTAAACAGAGGGAATATGGGAGGGGATAATGGGGGGAAGGATGAAGGATTTTCAGGAATAACTATAAAGGACACATGGACAAATCCAAGAGAGAGGGACATGGGGATTACTGGGATGGGGTGGGGGGGGGGGGAGTCAGACAACTGTGCTTGAACAACAATAAAATAAAAATAATGGAAAAAAATTTTATTCTGTATTTTCTCTTGGATCTTATTGATAGTGTCTTTTGTATTTTCATGCTGATGTAGTTTGTATCATGATGTAGTAACTTCGTTGTAGTTTTTTGCCGTTCTTTGTAATTGCCACTGAGCTAATTGAGCTTCTTTATAACCATTGTTTTGAACTCAGTGTCTGATAATTTACTTGCCTCTATTTCATTCAGCATTGTTTTTGAGGACTCCTCTTTTTTTATTGTGTGTTGTTTCTTTATCTCCCCATTTTAGGTACTCTCCTGGTTTGTGTCTGTTGCTTTTTTGATATGATTTGACTACCTGTCTTTGTGGTGTGGCCTTCTATGGTAAGAGACCTTTGGATTCAGTGGTGCAGTCTCCTTGATTTCCTGAACTTGAAGATCTTGAGATGCCATTTATACCATTTATGTGGGATTTCTGGTTGTAATTTCATTTTGATTTGTGTTGGGGTTTTTTTTGGTGGATCCTTCCTTCCATCTAGCTGACTGTCACTCCACCCACCATGCCATATACACTGTTTTGCATGTGCTGCCAGAAGAAAACCACATAGCCCAGGAAACAAACCCACACCTGCAGAAATAACACTTACCCACAATCATATTATCAACAGCAAATGAGCCAGTATTAATAAGAGTATAGATAGACTGCTATAAGAAAAGAGAAATTAATATGGGATGACCTGCTGAAAGAAAAATGATATTGAGATGGTAGAGGGAAGGAAGAACAATAATAAGAGTAGGGAATCAGGGCAAGGCAAAAAGAGAAATAAAGTAATTTTTTTGTAAATAAAAAAGGAAATGAAGAATGTGTAGTGGAGCAAGAGAAAAGAAACATATAGTTTTAGGTTTATACAGAAATTTTTAAAAAACTGTAGTGAGAAAAAAAGAAAAAAGTAAGTAAATTAAAAAAATGAATCAATTTGGAGAAAAGTTCCACTACAGCACTATTAACAACAAATGAGTTAAGATTAATGTAGGTAGGAGGGTATTAAGAGGGAAAAAAGAAAGAAAGAGAAGCCTAAGAGATGTCTAGAGGAAAGGGAAATGATTTTGTGATGATAGAGGTAGAAAGAATACTAAGAGTGAGGAATTAAAACTCTGATAAGATATGGAAAACTTAAAATTTGAGACAAAATAGAAAGGGCTGGAGGAAGGCAGATTGGAGTAGGAAAGAGGAATAGTAAAATTTGAAATTTAAAATATGAAATAATGAAGATTACAGATAAAATTAAAGAAATGTAACAACAACCGCCTATTCACAACCTAAGGAACAAAGATTAATAAAGATGGATAGAGAACAAGGGCATTTTAAGAGCAGGGAAAAGAATGAGATGACTAATGACTAGAAAAATTGTTTTCAGTGGCTGGAGGGGACAGAAATAGGAGTGCAGAATGGAAACAAGTCATAGTAAGAGTGAAAACAAATTTTAAGATGAAAATAAGAAGAGGAAAGAAAAAGGTAAAATGGGGTGAGACAAGAGAGGAGCAAAATATGAGATTTGAAATAAACTATAATATAAAAACTAGTGACTTAATATGCACAAACTTGAAGGAAAAGAAATGAACATTAAAAAGATACCAAGAGAGGAAATATAAAAAATCATGAAAAGACTGTGGTGGAATTTGTCTCAAAAGCATCTAGAAATATCGCTGTTTTTTTTTTTTTTTTTTCCCCTTCTGGATTCAGTACGGGTGATGCCAGATAGTGTTTCAGTATGGTCTTAAAAGGACTGATGCTACCAGGGATCCACAGTCTGTGCATGACTGCTTCAGTTGTTAATCTATTCACTCTGCAATCATCAGTCAGGCAATCACCACAAAGTGGGGCAGAGTAATTCTTGCAGGTGGGGCTATTTCTTCCCCTCATTTGGAGGGGAGTGGTCTGCCTGAGCATGATGGATCCTGCAGCATGTGGGATGACTCAGAACCAGGATCCTGGTGGCTGCTGCCTCAGTTCTCTCCCCACAGACATCATCCCCAGGTTCTCCTCCAGCTCCTCTAGTCTAATCTTCCCTCACCCCCCATCTTTGCTGGAGGTCAGGGTAAGTGCATACAAATGAAATTTTATGTATTGGCCCTTTAAAAGACTCTCTGTGACTGCAGGCATCTGTCCTTGTCAGAGAGAAACCCTGCCACTTTTCACAGCTGGATGTTATCTGGGTTCTTTTTGGCCTTGGTGCTGTAGGCTGAGGAGCCCAGCTTGGGGTTTATACCTCAAAGAAGTGGCTAATTATTATAAGCCAGAAAACTTTTTAGGAACCTGCTTAGAAAATATTCCATTTTAAAGTGAACTATTTTCTCTAGTACTAAAACATAACTATTTTTTCCTCACTAAATTAATGAGTACTGTATTTTTTTAAAAATCAAGATTGAACATTTTTTCTTTGATATTCATAATATTCTGGTAAATTAAGCATGTGAAATTCTTTGTAAATAGGATTTCTAGTGTTCTTCACGTCTTGTTAGTTGAAGCCTAACCATTATTGTTCATGACCAATAGTAAATAAGTTCTTATAACCCAATTTGACATTTTATATATTCTCTCTTGGATAATGTGGTGTGAAATTATTTAAGATCAACCTTTGATATTGTGATTCAAACTAAGCTCACATTAGAACAATTATATGGTTATTTGTACCTAGGTATAATCATGTTACACAAAAAGTCAAAATGTCAATTATCATGAATATCACTGTGGTATAAATTCTGCAGTTAGTATTTCCTATACAGTACATTCTATGTTCATTTATTTTGCTCAGCATAATCCCTATAGGCTGAATAGATCCTTATGTTTCCTGAACGTCTGTGTGATTTTAAGTGTATATTGAGAGTGAGGGTTTGTTGTCACTGTTTATTTGAATAGAATCATTTTAATTGGACCAGTCTTATTGTTTTAAAAATAACTACTAGTGTTCTAAAGTGTATCTCTATGTGCAAATGTGAAAAACATAGCCATGTGCTAATGTTAAAATAATCTACTTGTGATACTTTTAAGAAATTCCCTGAGTAATTTTAAGATTCTATTTGTTCATATTTGGCTTTCAGATTTAGGATCACTGGTGCCCTCATTATCGGCTAGCATATATTGGTATTCCCTATGTGTTAGATAATCACAAGTGGAGATTTACATTGAATTTGACCACAACACATAACTCATTAGGAACACAGAATCAGTTGTGTGGATATGTCAAAAGGCATAATTTATTTTTTCATCAAAAATTTATTAAGTACCTCCTATTTGCTGGGTACAACCAGCATTGACTTTATATTGTAGTTACAAGGAGCTATAGAATTATAAAAATAAAAATATGTATAGATAGAGAGTGCCCTCAAAGAGATATAGATAAAGGGCTATGTGAATGGAAAATGAGTCCTGGCCTACAAGACTAAGCTGACATATTGAAGGTCTTCAGGACATGCCACTGGCTGGAGATAAAGAGTTAAAAATTATATTCTGCACTGATCCTCTGTTTTGTTATTTTTCTTGTACATTTTAAAAGGCTCATAAGCATTTAGTAAATATCTACTGAATATTAGGTAAAAAGTGATGTACAAAATTTAAGGGACATAGTGCTAACTTTAAGGAGCATACATTACAGTGTGAACATGCACCAACAAGTAATTTGAATGTATTTGGTGTGTACAAGATATTGATTGGAGAGGAGGAATAATTAAATCAAATTGGTTGCTTATAAATGACTCCCTGTGAGCAGAAACATTTAGATTGATTACCAAATAGTCAAAACATTGTAATAGGGTGAAGAAATAATGGATGGATGTTCCAGACAGAAAGAAGAGCAAGAGCCGTAATACCACACGCTGTGCACAGATATTTGTCTACTATCATCCAGACTATTGCCCAATCTGAGTGGGCCTGTGAAGAAACAGTAGATTTGCAACTGTGGTCCCTAGAGCCATTAGGGACAGAATTAATATCTATGAGGAGTGTAGCCAAGAAAGTAAATGGAAATTCATTAGTATATTTCACAACTGAGGGAGGTACAGAGATGAGGAAGAGTCCCAGAGGCAGTCACATGCAGGCTGTGGGCATCTTTTGAAGGGAGCCAAGTGCAGCCTGGAGGTGGGTGAGTCTGCAAAAAATGTTGAAAGAAACAGAGCTGGATGAAATGGAGTTTATATGATTAGACTATAAACCAGGAAGAGTTAAAGCCAAAAAGAGGTGAGCAGCATACAAATAAGAAGAATTTGCTCAGTTCTTCTCCTTTACTCTGTAAGTAATGGGAAATTTTTATTACAAGGATCTAATTATATCTGGTTTTAGAAAGACCACTTTCAGTGCAGTGTGTACAAAATGGATTAGAGAGAAGGAAGAATGACTGGGAGATAAGCAGGGGCTGCTGACCTAGGTAGAATCTTAGATGCTGAGCTACATCATTCAGGGTATACACAGAAGTATGTTTGTGCTCCCTTCCCTCAAAGCAAATACATGTGGCTGGCTTTCTAGTTCTCTTGCCACCTGGGCCAGAATGTGCCTGCCATGATGTTAGCTCACTTACATGTCAATATTAACATCTCAAAACTAGGAAGGTCCATAAAAGTTACTTCTATTCTGTATGCACACATTTCCACTACACCATTTCCAATAAGCAGATGGCCAGGTGCTTTGTGAAAACATCTCTCAAACTTTGATACCTAGGACTCTCTTCCTCAACCACTATGCTCCAGATGTTTCAGGAGCTGGCGAAGCTCTTCTCTTTTCTAGGCCTTCACATGTGCTCTCCCTTTTCCCCACAGTTTTCAGGTCTCAGTAAATGAGTACCTCCTAGAAAAGACATACTTTTTCTAATCATGTTCAACATTTTTTCTCTACTCTTATCCCATGTACCTCCAATCATGCCATAGTTGGAAAATATAATCTATACTTTTAAATCCATTTATTATCCTATTTCCCTAAACTGTGAACTATACAAGGGCATGGAGTATATCTGTTTTGTGTACTACAGAATACATAACATTTTCTATAGATCCTCATAAGTATGAACCTAAATATTCTTTCCTCTAGTGTCTAGACCTGTTTTTGATATCTACTTGAAGATAGCTCTCCAGCCCTGCAAAGAGTCCTTACTTTCTGACCACCAAGAAAATCTCCTTAGGCAGTGTGAATTCTCCTTTGGTCCCTCTGGGCTCTTCCTAGTTCCTTGGGTATCAGCACACCATGACTGAAAAGTACACTGGACTCTGGGAGGAGGTCTTACTAATTTAGATCAAATTTATTTTCCCCTCATTAATAGAACATTTTATCATTGAAAACATGGCAAACTTTATAAGGGAAAAGACTCTGGTTTATAATTTCCAAATTCTCTCTCTGAGGACATATCCCAATTGAAGTTGCTAGAATAATGAGAATGAAAACTCTGTTTAATTACAGCCCAAGAAAAATATAAATAAGATTAGTAGTCATTTATAATTACCTCTTGATCTGGTCCTTACAGGGAAGGAGTGAACTGTACTCCCTTTGGAGGTAAATTAACCCTTTTTGGTTCTTATCACAGTAGAGTTATAATTCTCTAAGTGTAATGCCTGCAACAAAATAGATCAGTTATAACCCAAATGCAGGCAATTTGCTTACTGGTAGGATCAGGGCCCTTATTTTATATGTAGGAGGAGTCAAACATCAAAGTGAAGCCCTCCTTTTTTTTTTACCTCTGGCAGCATTGAGACTTGTTTAGGACTCAAGTAAGGACACAATGGCCCAGTAGAACAGCTGCACACTCTGTGCTGTCTGATGTTCTGGAGACTGCAATTAAGAGGGTCCATAGTGCAGGTCTGGTCTTTATGATCCTTCAGTCCAAACCTATTGAGCCTTGTAGAAGGCAGTGTGGTGTCCTGAGAATACAGCTCAACACATCTGGGGTCACAGCCAGGCCTTTGTCTCCACTGAGGCCAGCACAGATGGGGCCTGGGACACCAGTGCTGCAAACTCTGAAGGAAAGGTATAGGTTGATTGATACAGGCCATTTGGAAAGCGCACACACACACACACAAAGAAGGCAATGCCTTTGAATACAGCAAGATTTTGGAGCTGAGGAACCATAGGTCTTTGATTTCTTTTCATCAACATGCTGTGACACAGCCTTTACTTGCACTGAACACACAGTATATGGCCACTTGGAAATATGCCAGTTCTTGTTGAGACCAGGAAGCCATCAGGGAAGGATACTCAGCTTTCCTAAAACGTGGACTTTAGCATTGTTGGGATGGCACTGGATAGCTTTGTGCCATTTTCTTCATTCTTATTAAATAGGCAGAAAAAAAAGATCACAAAGTGTAGTGTTAGAAAGCAATTTAATCTCAATGGCTTTGGGTTGCAGGGTGGTCAAAGGAGAACAGAGACGACTTTGGCCAGGTGTGAAATATGTTTCCATGATGATTTTTATTCAGTCCTGCCCCTGCTGCACAGGCTGCTAGTCAAGGAAGTTCCCTCACTCCTTTCCAAGAGCCCCAAATTGAGTTGAAGGTATGGGAGTTGAATAAATATGGCTGGGTGAGGGTTGGGGCAGCATGGTCTATCACTGAGCCCAGGCTGTAATGGCTCCTTGTCACGGGTGCCCTCACCTGTCCTGAACATTCCATAAGCACCTCTTGTGCTGGCCTCTGTGGAGAAGTAGGGCCTGGTGTTTCCATCTTCTCCAGCTTTCCATCCTCTCCTAGAATCCCATTTTGGGGGGAGCAGTTATACTTATTATTTTGGGGGAAGTTAACATTTTTGGCAGAGATTGCAAAGGGGTGTTCAAAAGGGGGAAGGAAGCAGAAATAGCACTGGGGATAACACACAGATAGTTGATGAAGTGATATGCTTTTTCCTTCTTGTTTTTCTTTTTAAAAAATTTAATAGTTGCTGTAGTGCAGTTGTCTCCATTTTAGCCCCACCATTCTCACCGATGCCAGACATCCCAAATCTCTAACCTTGATCTTACCCCTTTTTGGTTTTGTCCAAGTATCCTTTGTACATTTCCTGAAAACCCTTCCCCTTTTCCCCACATCATCCCCTCCCACCTCCCCTCTGAATGCCGTCAGTATGTTTTTAATTTCAATGTCTCTGGTTATATTTTCTTGCTTGTTTGTTTTGTTGATTAGGTTCCATGTAAAGGTGAGATTATATGGTATTTGTCTTTCACCACCTGGCTTATTTCACTTAACATAATGCTCTCCAGTTCCATTCGTGCTGTCACAAAGGGAAAGAGCTCCTTCTTTCTTTCTTCTGTGTAGTATTCCATTATGTATATGTATCATAGTTTTATGATACATTCATTTACTGATGGGCACTTAGGTTGCTTCCACCACTTGGCTATTGTAAATTGTGCTGCTATGAACACTGGGGTACATAGGTTCTTATGGACTGGGCTTTCAGTGTTCTTAGGATATAATCCCAGAAGTGCAATTGTTAAGTTGAAAGGCAGTTCCATTTTTAGTTTTCTGAGGAAATTCCATACTGTTTTCCACAGTGCCTGCACCAGTCTACATTCCCACCAACAGTGCACTAGGGTTCCCTTTTCTCCACATCCTCTCCAACACTAGTTTGTTAATTTGCTTATTATGGCCATTTGCATTGGTGTGAAGTGGTATCTTGACACAGACTCCAGCTCACAGTGTCCACTGCATTGTGGCTGACATGAGACAAATTCACATGGACTACTGAGTCCTGTGGAGGAAAAGGGATGGCATGGCCACTCTCTCAAGGGGAGAGCACCTCAGAGTGCCTTGGCCACTGTCTCAGAGGAGAGCCTGGCAACTCTTACTTTGACAAGCTTTTTTGACTTTAATTTGCATAGGAATACATGGCATATATGGAAAGCTCATTAATCATTGCCAGGCAGTTATGATCAAATAGATAACATTCAAAAACTCTGAGGGCCTATTTTGAGTCAGGGTCAAATAGCTAAAGGGCCACAAAACTTTGGGAAAACAAACTCATTTCATACTTGGACCCTTATTGTTTAAATTGAGGGTATTAGAAAAGCAGTTTTCAGAAGATTTTATGCATTTTTTCTTGGGCCTGATCGCCCTGGGGAACCTACCCTTTCCAGCACAGGGATGCACCCATCTCCAGTATTATTTCAAGCTTAGGTCAAACAGGGGAAGTAAGGCAGCCAAGAGATTAGAAGATTTCTTGTAGACAGAATGAGGACTCAGGCTATGTCAAGGCTGAGGGGCAAGGGTCCATCATTGCCTTTCTCTATAGCTCCCCAAGGCCTTCCCCGAGGACCCCTCAGGACTGTGCCTGTCTTAGGTCATCCTTCCCTTGAGGAATCTTACCTGTCCTTGGCTAACTGGTCATGCATTGGGGGCCAGGAAAGGTAAAGTAAAGTGGACAGAGGCTGTGTTCCTGCCAGGGGGAAAGCTTTGTCTCCTTAGTGGCTGAGGATCCCAAGGTCTCTCACTCAGCCTTAGCCATGGGGGGTTACAGCTTCTGAAACCAGGGAGGATGTTTCCCGACAGAGTGTCAGTATGGTTTTAATTTACATCTCTCTGATGGCTAGTGAGGCTGAGCATGCATACATATGTCTCTGGACCCCTTGTATGTCCTCTTTGGAGAAGTGTCTGTTCAAACCTTTTGCTCATTTTTTAATTGGGTTGCTTGTCTTCTGAGAGTGAAGTTGTGTGAATTCATTTTACATTTTGGAGATCAAACCTTTGTACAAGGTATCATTGGCAAATATGTTTTCCCATGCAGTTGGTTCTCTTTTCATTTTAATGTTATAATTTTTTTTCTTGCTGTGCAGTTTTTCTTTTGAATAGATCCCATTCATTTTGTCTTTTCTTTATGTCCCTTGCTATAGGGGACACATCAGTGAAAATATTACTGCATGGAATATCTGAGATTTCCTGCCTATGTTCTCTTGTGGACTTTTATAGTGTTATGATTTATATTTAAGTCTTTTATCCACCTTGAATTTGTATTTGTGTATGGTGTAAGATGGTGATTGAGTTCCATTTTCTTGCATATAACTGTCCAGATCTCCCAACACCACTTTTTAAAGATGCTATTTTACTCCATTTTATGCTTCTGCCCCCTTTGTCAAATATTAATTAGCTGTAGAGACTTGGGATTTATTCTGGGCTCTCTATTTTGTTCCATTAGTCTATGTGTCTGTTTTCATGCCTGTACTAGTCTGTTTTGATTACAGTGACCTTGTAATATAGTTTGATATCAGGTATTGTGATCCCTCTTACTTTGCTCTTCTTTCTCAAAATTGCTGCAGCTAATTGGAGTGGTTTATGATTCCATATGAATTTTTGAAGTGTTTGTTTATATCTGTGAAATATGCCTTTGGTAATTTAATAGGGATTGTGTCAAATCTATAAATTGCTTTGGGTAGTATGGACATTTTGATGCTGTTAATTCTCCCAATCCATGAACATGATATGTGTTTCCATTTGTTTGTGTCTTCCTTAATTTCTTTCTTCAGTGTTGTATAGTTTTCTGAGAACAGTTTTTTTTTTTTTTTTTTTTTTTTTTTTTTTTTTTTTTTTTTTTTTTTTTTTTTTTTTTTTTTTTTTTACTTTCTTTGTTAGGTTTATTCCTCGGTACTTTATTTTTCATTTTTCTCTATCAAATGGGATTTTCTTCCTGATTTCTATTTCTGGTATTTTATTGTTGGTATACAAAAATGTCTTTGATTTCTGAATATTGATATTGAATTGTACTGTTTTGCTAAATTCATTTATTAGGTCGAGTAGTTTTTTTATTGGAGTCTTTAGGATT
>PVKU01014112.1:0-10636 GCA_004027475.1 Anoura caudifer
TAATTTTTTTTTGTTTTTCTGATTTGATTTTATAACCACAGAAGAATAATTTAGTAGGTAATAATTCCCTTGATGAAGAAATATCTATCAAATTTCAGTAATATCCTAGTTCTATTTATATTCACTTCTCCTCAAAGTCAAGTAAAAATAAATGTAATGATTTTACTAAAAATAGGTTTGGTCATATAATCTAGATTTTCCTAGATTACCTCTCTGTATCCATCTATAAATATGCAGAGCCAAACACCTAAAATGATTTTCTCAAGATAAAAATACTGATTATTTTGGGAGAAGGAGAACTTTTGTGATTATTTTTTTGTGTTTACATTTTTATGGTAAGAATAATAAATATTTATTAAAAATACAATTACTATTTTAAGACTCATAAAGCAATGAGAATAAAATACAACATACTAGAAACAGTCTATGATCAGAAATTTTAAAGAAGGGAACACAAACTAAATTGGAGAAGTTCAAGAACAACTTAAGGAGAGCAGATTTTATCTAGATCTGGAACAGTAAGAATTGAAGGACCGAATGTATGATGGGGAATGGGGGTAATTAACCTGAAAATGATTGGTTCACAGAATGTATTTAAAATTGTAGGGAATACAGTAACTATTTGTGACACATTTTCAATAGAAGGAGTTGGCCATTAATACTAGTGTGTGGAAAGTTCTGCAAAAGCACAGAAAAATGGGACTGTCCGCAGTATCTAGTAGACCTCAGAAGAATTCACAGAATATGGAACACTCAAGTAGATTCTCAGTTGGAAAATCATGAGGTTTCCAGGAAGATTAGAGGGATAAAGTATTCCAGGATGAAAAAAAAAAATGCAAAAACATAGAAGTGAGGCAACTTATTGTGATTAAAATATCAGAGCCTGAGACAGAACAGAGAAAGGTGAGATTGCAAAGGCAGGCAAAGGTGGTAATGTTACTACTACCTTTGATGATTTCCAAAACAGCTTACACTTCTAGTAGAGAATCATTAACAAACTTGTCCTTGGAGAAGGGTGGTGTTGGGAAATAACATGATCGAATTTGTCTTTTAAAAAGATACTCAGGAGGAACTGAATGGAAGGAAAAAAAATTAAACACATCCAAGACAGGGAGGAAGCCTAGGTGTTTGAGCATCTGAGGGAAACATTTTGAGAAATAATTATGAGGCCGACTGAATCTATAAGTGACAAACGATTTCCTGTGGGAAAGCGTGAACAGGCTGGGCTAAGGATAAGTGACTGACCAGGTGGATGGAGATGATCTTCAACTAATAAATAATGTTGGTGAACAGTTTGGGGTCAAGCTAATGAGTTCAGTGTTAAACAGGTTGAATGTAGGTGCCTATCTTGGACCAGGGCCACAGATGTCACATCTTCAGCATTCGGTGGTAACTGAAGCCTTCAGAGTGGACAGATTGCCTGAGAAGGGCAGGAGAGTAGGCTGAGCAGTGAGCTGAATGTATAAGCCTGGAAATATACCAATTCAGGCATCCCCTATCCTGTCCTGTACTTAAGTGGCTGATTATTTTTAGGCAGCCTGTCAGATTATATTTATCCATCTTGCTGGTTTCAGCACTTTGTTCCATCTTGTTGATATCATCCAGAGTCTTAATTCAATCAGTCAACAGATTAGCCATCCCAGACTTTCAAGTTTAAAGTGGTTTCTGTCTAGTACACACTAGTCACCCAACTTCTTAATAAAATAACCATAAAAATGATAAAATATCACACAATCACTCAAAAATTATAAGTTGATAAAATAGCAAATGTGCCATTTCTTTACAAACATTTTTGGAAATAGTACAGAAAATCTAAGAAGAAAACAGCAACAAGGTTAAGACGTAAAAGAAAATGGTTTATAAAATGAATTGCAGGGGGAAAATTGTAATCACTCAAATGAAAGCCACACTGACAGTTGAGAACACAGAATAAATTATATGAAGGACACACTTTAAAAGTTGCCTCTGAATCTATATAAAAGAGCAAAGAAAAATAAAAAGATGATAGCTGCTGAGACCAGAGCACCATCCTTGGAATACAGGGGTTGCTAAGATTTGTGTAAATAACTTTGGAAGGAATAACAAAAGCTATAATTGAAGAAAAACATCCTCAAATACAACAAAACAATGAAATATAAGAACATGAGAACTGAAAGGGAGGTAATATAATGAAATGTAACATGTACTACTTGTACACATAATTAAAAAAATCTCTCAAAGATATCCTACAAGAATTCAAGCTCAAAGAGAGAGAAGGTGGGACAGATCCAAAGGAAGAAAAATAAAGCTGATCATTCATCTCCTGTAGAATGTGCATGCTAGAGAGCATAAACTTGGATCCAATCAGTATCCTTCAATACAAAAACCATAATGGAATACTACACAGCACAAAGAAAGACGGAACTCCTACCTTTTGTGACAGCATGGATGGAACTGGAGAATATTATGCTAAGTGAAACAAGTCAGTAGGTGAAAGACAAATACCAATTGATCTCACCTATAAGAGGAATCCAATGAACAAAATAAATGAACAAAATATAACCACAGGCATGGAAACATGGAACAGAATGAAAGGGATCAGAGGGGAAGGGGAAATGGAAGGGGTATAATGGTGGAAAGAAGGGGAAGGGACTAGACAAAGAAGATGTATGAATGACCCATGGACATGGACTACAGTGTGGGAATTGACTGTGGGAGAGGGGGGAGGGGGACAGGGTAGAAGGGGTGGAGGAGGGAAAAGGAGAAAAAATTGGTACAACCATAATAGAATAACAAAAAATGACTTAAAAAAATAAAGAACAGAAACAAATGTATCTGTATAAACAAAGGACTTTAGAAAAGAAAACATATCTAAATTTTGCATCATCTGTGAAATTGATTAGCATGCTTTTGCTATCTTAGTGTAAGTCTTTGATGTTGTTGAACACAATGGTTCCATTGTGTTCTGTCTGTCAAATTAAATCAAATATTATTTTATTAATGCTCTGAAAGTTTTAATCAACTGCAAATATATTTTAAACATAAACCATGTTTTCCATATTATCTACAAGATTACTCTGCAAGACCATCAAATATACCGCTGAAATCAAGATATACTATTTCTATAGAATTATTCTCATTTTCTAGCCTAATAAACCTATCAAAAACAAATTGAAAGATATTAGCCTAAGCCAACATGACTTGTTCTTCAGATGTTGGTACCTAGGGATCACTTTTTCCTTTCTAAGTATTCACTAATTTCCTTCCAAATAAATCATTTATAAATTTTCCCTGGCTGAATATCAAATTCACTAGATAGCAAATCAAAAACTGAATAATTCAACTGCTTCAAAAATTTAGATATTTAACCATCTTTGATATTCTGATACCATTCCCAATTTCAGATATTATTATCAGTGCACTTGCATACAGTTGAGCAAATTTCCAGTGTTTTCTAATAGTTATTCATTTGAATCTGGGAACAGATTTTCAAGGGAAAAAGGGTGTCAAGGGAAAAGTAGATTTATTTACTTAATGAGGAACAACTGAGTGCCTATATCATGCTGGATCTTACAAAGTTTAATTTAGTTAAAGAGCATAACATGCCACTGAAATGGTGTTGAATTGAATCCTATGTGTTTATTTTGGAGGTGAAAAGACTAAGGCTTTGATCCATGAAATGACCACTTAAAATCACACAAATAACAAGCTACTTAGTTAGCTCACAGTTCTAATCCAATAATTTTCACATTGCAGCAAGATTCTGCTTTAGTTTATCATCTGTTAATACCACACAGTATTCCTGAAGCACTGACATTCTTTTTCTTTGTGACATTTTGAAAATCAAAACTTGAATTTAAAAGTCAATTCTGCCAAAAGTTTGCATTTGTTTTCTCACCATTTTTCCTCAATTGAAGCTAATTTATGTAACTTGGCCCTATTTGACATGTCTTCAAGTGATATCCTTGTTTTTTGTTATTACCCTGTGCACTGCCTCCCAACTTCTGTACTTGTCTGATACCAAGGGAGAGTCCTTGGGCAGCCACCTCCTGTCCGCCACTCATTGGGATCATCTCTGAGTTAGACCATTACCATTTCATTATTTAAAGACCTTTCCCCCTAAAATTTTAGAACTTTTCTTTCATGTAGTCTGAGTTTCCAAGTTATACTTAGTTTTTCCTTATATTTCATGTCTATTATAATAAATTTAAATTAAACCATTTCTCTTTCTCCCAAACTTTTTTCCTTTCTGCAATCTCAGTTTTCCATGGTCAGCTGCAGTGAGAAAATATCAAAATTTTCCAACCATCAACACTGCCTGCTCCTGACATCCAGCCATTGACACCATCACAGCTTGATGTCCCAGAATCACCTAAAGGAGATAATGCTCTTTCTGATGTATTGCCCGAAGGTCAATAGTAGCTTAATGCTACATAGTGGTGTTTACATTATTCACCTCACTTCCTCTCATCACACAGGCATTTTATTAGCTTACATCATCATAATATGATACTTGAAGAGAAAGAGAGAGATCACATTCACAAAACCTTTATTACACTTTGTTGTTATTAGTTATTGTTAATCTCTTATTGTGCTTAATTTATAAGTAAAACTTTATCATAGCTATGTATATATAGAAAAAGGGTATATATAGGGGTTAGTACTATCTGCCATTTCAGTCATTTACTTGGGGTCTTGAAACATATCACCCACAAATGGAGGGTGCTCCATTATCCATTAATTATCTTCCTTCTGAAATAATTACAATGATAACAGCTCCACATAGTCCAAAATTTGATATAAATATTTTTGTTGTTTTTGAGATGCTTGACCTGGGCATGGTAGAAGGTAGTCCCTGAAGATCAAGAATACCTGCATTGGCTAGAAGATAGATGATTCTACAGTCACTGAACACCAAGAACAACAGCCAACTCATTTAGAGTACCTCGTTTCCACTTCAGAGGATTTTGGGGTTGGGGACCCCTTGTACACTGGGTGGTCTTACTTTCATGTTGTCACTATATCCTTCTTGGAATTTCTTGAGATAGCCTCCCTGGCACCCAAATGTTCCACATCAGACTGTACGAGTCCAGTGAGGCAGTTCGTTCTCAGCAGTAGATATTTTTTTCCCTAGTTTCACCAGTACCTCATTTATGCTCTTTGCTCTTTTTACATCCATCCATTTCTTCCTCCACCTTTCAATGCTCATTTTTTAGCTATTTATTTCCTTACTCACTCTAGGTTACCTGAGTCTGCCAATTTCCTTTGGACAAGGGAATTTGCACTTACTCAACTGCGACTAAGTCCTACTAAGTGCCAAGCCCTTTGCTTACTGTGAAGAATTCTAATATGAATATGGCACCATTCCTACCCTCAAAGAGCTTAAGGTCTACTGAAGAAGAGATTTTATAAATAAATGTCAATAATTCAATTTAATAAGTCTGGTGATAGAAATATAAAGGGAAAAATGAATGAACAGTTAAAATTCAATTTAAGAAGTTTTATACAGAATCTTCCATAGAAAATAATAAGGGAAAGAAAATCCTACAAGATAAAAGTCAAAAGAAAAAACACCCACATCGTGAAAAATTCAATTCTTAAACTAACTAAGTACAGGATATATATTGAGATATCTAATGGGCAACCACTGGAGATTCATAAGCAAAGAACTGTTTGATATGCATTTATCTTCAAAGAGATGTTTCCTATGGCAATATAGGGAAAGGTTTGAAGGAAAAAGATGAGAGAAAAAGAAAAGTCAGCAGGCTGTTTAATAATCTAAGTGGTCATCAGGACCTGGCAGTGGCAGAAAAAATTACACATATTTGGAAGATTTAGGAGGTAGAATGGATATAATCTATTGACAGAGTAGTTCTAAAGGTAGAGGTAATTATTCAGAATCACCCCAGTTTCTGCTTAGCTAAAAATTATTTCAGGGGAGAGAAAATAGGATGAATAGGTGGAGGAGCAAACTCCTCTAATGGTGGATACATGTCATTATACATTTATCAAAATCTCTTGAATATACAACACAATGAGTGAGCCCTACATACACTATGACCTTTTGTTAATAATTTATGGCATTATTTTGGCTCATCAAATGTACCACACTAATGCAAAATGTTAAGAACAGGGGAAAATGAGGGGAGAAAGTATATGGAAACACTATACTTTCCACTCAATTTTCCTGTAAACCTAAAACTTTTCATGAAAAAGTCAATTATTTAAAAAATAAATAAAATAGGCCCTGGCCAGGTAAGCTTGGCTGGAATGTCATTCTGTATGCCAGAAGTGTGTGAATTCTATCCCTGTAGGTACTCATACAGGAGACAACCAATCTCTCTCTCTCCCCACCCACCCCTCCTTTTCTCCTCTCTCTAAAATTGATAAATATATTCTCAGGTGAGTATTAAAAATAATAATAATAATAATAATTAATTAATAAAACAGGAGTGATACCAATTTGAAGTCTCCCAGCATCTTGGGTATGCCACTTGAGGTTAGCCATAGAGGAAGGTCTTCTTTAACACAGTCTACAGAGTAAATCTCTGGAAGGCCTGTCTCTACACTTCCTTTGGAACCCAGCATTCTGTTTCAGAGGGCTAGATTCATGCCTTTGATGTTCCTTTTGTAACAAGATGCTGCAGTTCTGGATGTGACAAGAGAGAGGGGGGCATGCCCCCCATCACAGGAGTTACACAAAATGTTTTTGTCCCTTGTGAACCCAGATTTCCTGAATGAAATAATTCCTGTTAACATATTACACATTCATAAACCTGAACATAAATACAAAGTCTACAGCTAGTTTGAGCATACAGATTTCTGACTTATCACAGCTATAGAATCTGGAGTTTTTCAGTTTATGTATCTCATGGTTCAAATGTGAAACAGTACATAGACTGCAAACTGTATTTCATACAACTCTAATGGACACGAGAGCAATAGAAGAATAAAAAGGAAAAAAAATTTAAAATGTGAAAAACTTCCAATTCAACATTTAGAGAAAGGGGTCCTGTCAACTCTTTGCCAAGTAGATCAATACATTACCCAACACAATATCTGCTCCCAAGATAAAAATAATTAGAAAGAAAACCTACCTCCTTCCTTGCATGCAGAGATATAAATGGAGTGTGACCAAAAAAACAGGGAACACACAACACAGGAATTTAGAGTACAACAGAGACAGTCATGATTCCTAGCTGTTATAGCCACACCTCTAGGAATAAGCAATTTTTCACTTCCAAAGGGTGTTTACTCAACTTCAGACACATCTGATGCCAAGAAAACCTAATTATCTATGCACAGACCAAAAAGAACAGATCTACCTTCAATAATTAATTCATTCACTTAACCTATGAATTGGGTATACACACTGTGTGTTATGGACTTAATGTTTGTGTTTCCTCCTAAATTCACACATTTATAGTCTTTACCCTCATGTGATGGTAAAGACTTCACCATCTTTAGAAGTGTTTGTTTAGAGGTGGAGCTTTTGAGAGGTAATTAGGTTTAGATGGGGTCATGAAGGCGGGGACCCTGTGATGAGATTAGTGACCTTATCAGAAGAAACACCAGAGATCCTTCTCTCTTTACCAGCAGGTAGGTGACCATCTGCAAACCAGAAAGAGGGTTCTCACCAGGAACCACACCTGCAGACACATAGACGTTAGACTTCCCAACCTCCAGAACTGTGACAAATCATTCCTAATATTTAACACACCCAGTCTATAGGATTTTGTTATGGTAGCTGAGCTGTGTTAGGCACTGTGTTGTGTTGAGCATTGGTTATAAAATGGGGAAAAACAGTCCCCAGATCCATGGAGTTTATTATCTGGAAGAATGGATGCATATTAAACAAAAAGTAAACACATAAATACATACTTAGGCAATGTGATAATTGCTAAGAAAGAAAAGTGCTGGAGACTATGAAAGAGAAAAGTAGAAAAGGATGATTTAAATCGAGAACTTTTTCTTTAACATACAAGTTTCGAATTATGTTTTTTAAATTTTACTGGGGATTTTCTAGATTAGTGATTTCTAATTTAACCTAATTATAGAGGTATAACATGTTCTTTGACATTTTATTCTTTTGAAATTTAGTAAGATTTAACACTGTGACCAATGAATGATCTGTCTTGTTGGATGTTCAACAAATACTTGAAAAAAATGTGTACTCTGTAACTGTTGGATGCAGTGTTCTAGTCTAGAAATGTCAATTATGTCAAGTTAGCTGATAGTGTCATTTAAATTTTCTATAGCCTCACTGTTCCTTGGTTTATGTCAATTTTTAAAATAATAAAGTGGAAATACTGACTATTTTAGATTTTTCTATGTCTCCTATGAGATTTGTCAGATTTTACCTCATAAACTTTGACACTTTATATTTAGAATTGTCCTTCCAGTGAAATTGAGCCTTTTATCATTGTAATTCCCAATGGCAGTGATTTTCAACCGTGTGCTGCAAGAATTTTTAAAGCATGCAATACCTAACTATTTAGTCAGGGGCACTAGACCCTTTTCTTTTATATTGTCAAATTAAAACATGATGATAGCCCACACAATAGTAGTCATCCACTGTGAATGAATCAAAATTATACCTATTTTTTGTAAGAACAGCAAAAATTATATTTTTGGTGTGCTGCAGAATTTTAGTAATTAGTTTACATGTGCCATGAGGTGAAAAACATTGAAAATCACTGCTCATGCTATAAAGTCTTCTTTGTCTGATATTAAGGGAGCTTCACCAGCTTTCTTTTGCTTACTGTTTTCACAGAGTAACTCTTCTCTTTCCTCTCAACACATGTGCACCTTTATGTTTAAAATGTTTGTAGACAGCATATTGTTTCTCAGTCTTATGCTTGTTAATGATAGAAGGTCTGATTTGATCAGACCTGTTACTCCATCATGGCATGTGGAGGAAGTGCCATGTTCTTTGTTATGAGTACTATTACTATGCAATGCCTTCCATTTCCAGTTTGTAGTACCCCAAAGGCAAAAACTGTTATGTAACTCTTTTAAAATGCATTAGTTAGATGCGACCAATTGCTTCAGACTACTGAGATTTTAAAGATCATTTTTCTTTTTTCTAACTGGAAGCAGAGCTTTACAGACTTCAGTGTGAATATGCATCATTTGGAGACCTAATTAGATGTGGATTCTGATTCAGGAGATCTAAGGTGAGGCTCCAATTTATACAGGCAATGAAGCTCTGTGTGCCACACTTTGAATAACAAGGGTCTACAGAATTCACTAATTCACAATCACTCAGGTCTTCTAATTCTGAGGTTACAAACTTGAATGACCTGATGGTGGAAAGTGGGTATGTGAGAGTGTGAAGCCAGCAGGGGGCAGTGAAGAGAGCTATCACAATCAAGAACAATAAACTTTAAACATTTTAAACATTATGCTCCCCCCAAGAGTTGATAAGGTAAATTCAGATTATATTCATCTGGTTATGATTACTGTTCAATATCTTTATCCATATATTAGAATTTCTTTTTATTAATCATTTTTTATTTTTGTTTGAATACAAATGTCTCCATTTTCACACCACCACTTTCCCCCACCATATCCACACCCACCTGCCACCCTAAATCCTATGCCCCTTTGGCTTTGTCCTTGGATCCTTGAGTACCCTTTCCCTTCTTGAGGATGCTTTCCCTTCTTTCCCCCATTATCTCCCTCCCCCATCCCCTCTGGTTACTGTCAGTTTGTTCTTTATTTCCATCTCTGGTCATATTTTGCTTGCTTCTTTGTTTTGTTGATTAGGTTCCACTTATAGGTGAGATCATATGGTATTTGTCTTTCACTGTCTGGTTTATTTCACTTAGCATAATGCTCTTCGGTTCCATCCATGCTGTTGCAAAGGGTAGGAGCTCCTTCTTTCTTTCTACTGTGTAGTATTCCATCATGCAAATGTACCACAGTTTTTTGATCCACTCATTTACTGATGGGCACTTAGGCTGCTTGCAGCATTTGGCTATTGTAAATTGTGCTATGAACATTGGGGAGCACAGGTGATTTGATGTTTGATTTAGTGTTGCAGGATTCTTAGGGTATCAAAAGACAGTTCCATTTTTAGTTTTCTGAGGAAATGCCATACTGTTTTCCACAGTGGCCAAACCAGTCTGCATTCTCATCAACAGTGCACCAGGGTTCCCCTTTCTCCACATACTCTCCAACACTTGTTGTTTGTTGATCTGTTTATTATGATGGCTATTCTGACTAGTGTGAAGTGGCAGCTCATTGTGGTTTTAATTTGCATCTCTGATGGGTAGTGATGCTGAGCATCCTTTCATATGTCTCTGGGCCCTCTGTATGTCCTCCTTGGAGAAATGTCTGTTCAAGTCCTTTGCCCATTTTTTAAATGAGGTTGTTTGTCTTCCTGGAGTGGAGTCATGTGAGTTCTTTATATATTTTGGAAATCAAACCCTTACCGAGGTATCATTGGCAAATATGTTTTCCCATATACTTGGTTCTCTTTTCATTTTCATGCTGTTTTCTTTAGCCATGCAGAAGTTTTTATTTTGATGTAGTCCCATTTGTTTATTCTTTCCTTTATGTCCCTTGCTCTAGGGGATATATTGGTGAAAATATTGCTGCATGGAATATCTGAGATTTTCCCGCCTATGTTCTCCTCTGGGACTTTCATGGTCTC
>PVKU01014112.1:10736-24922 GCA_004027475.1 Anoura caudifer
TTTTTTTTTTTTTTTTTTTTTTTTTTTTTTTTTTTTTTTTTTTTTTTTTTTTTTTTTTTTTTTTTTTTTTTTTTTTTTTTTTTTTTTTTTTTTTTTTTTTTTTTTTTTTTTTTTTTTTTTTTTTTTGCATGTAGCTATCCCAGTCTCCCAATACCATTTGTTGAAGAGGCTATTTTTACTCCATTTTATGCTTCTTTCCCATTTGTCAAATATTAATTGACCATTGAGACTTGGGTTTATTTCTGGGCTCTCTGTTCTGTTCCATTGGTCTGTGTGTCTGTTGTTATGTTGGTAACAGACTGTTTTGATTACCATGGCCTTGTAATACAGTTTATGTCAGATATATGATCCTTCCTACTTTGTACTTCTTTCTCAAAATTCCTGAGGCTATTTGGAGTTGCTCATGGTTCCATATAAATTTTTGAAATGTTTGTTCTATATCGGTAAAATATGTCATTGTTATTTAATAGGGATTGTATTGAATCTATAAATTGTTTATATTTCTCCCTTTTTATTCACAAATATATCTTAAAACTGACTTAGGTCTCATTAAAACCCATATATATTTCCTTGTCTTTAAAATACATTTTATATATATATATATTTTAAATATATTTATCATAGCACTTTCACTTACCAATATATAAAGTTCCTCCACATGTTTTCATGGCTTAATAGTTCATTTCTTCTTAGCACTGAATAATATTCCATTGTCTGGATGTATCAAAGTTTATTCATCCATTCACCTACTGAAGGACATCTTGGTTGCTTCCACATTTTGGTAAATAAAGGTGCTATAAAAATTCATGTGAATGCTTTTGTGTTCATGTGTTTTCAATTAGTTGGTATGAATATCAAGGAGCATGACTTCTGGGTCACACAGTATGAATACATTTACTTTTGTAAGAAACTCTCAAACTTTCTTCTAAAGCAACTATACCATTTCAAATTACCATCAGCAAAAAAACAGAGTTCCTGTTGCTTCACATTCTCACCAGCATTTGATGGTATCAGTATTTTGAATTGTGGCCATTCTAACAGGTGTGTAGTGGTATCTAACTTTTGGTTTATTTTTCAGTTCTTTATTGTTATATGATACTAAACATCTTTTCATATGCTTTTCTGCCATGTGTATATCTTGTTTGGTAAGGTTTCTGTTCACATCTTTTGCTCATTTCTTAAAAATGGGTTGTTTGTTTTCTTCATTACTGTATAAATAGTTCTTTGTATATTACTGATATGTATTTTGCAAAGATTTTCTCCCACTCTGTAACTTGCCTTCTAATTTTAAGTATCTTTGTCACAGAATTTTTATGTTAATTAAATCTAATTTATCAATTTATTATTGATTGTTCTTTTGGTTTTGAGTCTAAGAAGTTATCATTAAACCCAAAGCCACCTAGAATTCAGTTTATCATAAAACTGCAAAATATGATACACCACTTAAAATCAAAAGTTTACAGTAAGGAATAGTGGTTATTTCTTTTTTTAAAAAATTTACTTATTTATTTTTAGAGGGAGGAGGGAAAAAAAGAAGGAGAGAGATATCAGTGTGTGGTTGCCTCTCATGCACCCCCTACTGGGGACCTGGCTTGCAATCCCCAGGTATGTGCCCTGACAGAGAATTGAACCAGCAACCCTTGGATTCACAGGCCAGCACTCAACCAACTGAGCCACACCAGCCATTGCTGGTTATTTCTTTATAATAAGATGACTGAAAGGAAAACTAACTTGGGATAAATTAGGCTACTGGTGAGTTCAGTTTTTTTTTTTTCTTTTATTTTTCTCCTCTGAAAATGTGTAGACATATGGGAACAAGAAAAAGTTCCATTCAAAAAATTAAGAAGGAAATGATTCCAAACTCACTCTACAAAGTTAGCATTTCCCTGATAGTAAAACAAAAGACATCATAAAAAGAAAAAAGAAAATTATAGACCAATGTCCTTGATGAACATAGATGCAAAAACTCTCAACAAATTATTAGCAAACTGGATCTGACAATACATTATAAAGATTATACACCATGACTTAGTGAGATTTATCCCAGGGATGCAAGAATGGTTTAACATCCATAAATCAAACAATGAGATACCACATTAACAAAATAAAATATAAAATATTTATTTGCAAAGTAACTATAAATACTTATAGGAGGATTATAATTATTATTGAATAGTTTTATATTAGTTTGAAAATGTATAGGTTGAAGATCATTTGGATTAATAAGAAAGATACATTGATAGAAGACAAATATCAATCATTCATTCTTCAGGGAACCTAATGAAATGACTAGGCAATTTTTTTGAATTATAGAGAATAATGTTTCATAAACCTAAGGAAGAGTGCTACCAATTTATCGGATATTTTCAGGAGATGGGAGCAAGTTAATGGGAACAGTAATGGGAGATTCAAATTTATCCTGCATCATCACAGGGGATTTTCTTTCATATCTACATAGACAAAGCAGTGCAAAGTAGCAGCAATGAAAGGCCCCTAGTTTCCTCTGGGCTCTGCAAGGTATAGTAATACAGAAACCCCAGTTCACTGGCATTTTTCACTGATACAGAGAATAGAAATACCAGGAAAAAAGGTTAAAAAAAAAACTACACTATGGATTTTCTTACTGTGAAAAGGCTGGAGCAATGAGAATTTGAGAAACAGAAACTCTGTCTCTAGGACAAAAACTCAAATGAGAAAGTTTTCCACTTAGGCAGAGGACTGGTTATAGCAATTTACATCATAGCTTCTACCTATTATTTCCAAAATTAAGTCCTGAGAGGATGAATCTACTTGCAGGCAGGTGTACTATTGGGTAATCCAAGGAAACCCTATCTACCTGTTTATGAAAGGGTTCAGAATCAAGGAAAAGCAAACTAAATGTCAAAAACAACTATGTGAAGCCATAAAGAAAAGATGCAACATTTAAAATAATGTATAAATATATCTACATTATATTTCATTAAAGACACTAAAAACAGATTATTAGAAAAATATATACTAAGAAAATGAAGTCAAGTTTTTAAAATATTTGTTTCTCTATAGGTATAATACATTATAGTAAGAACTTGTGCTATAAATAGTAGCTAAGAAATAAAAGAGATACTAACAGAGTGGAAGGAAGAAAGAATAAATGGAAATAAAACCACAGAATTTATATATTCATTAATGCTGTTGACAAAGCATATGAACACTGGAGAAAATCTAATCAGAAATGTGGAAGACATACTGAAAAACTCTCCCAGAATGAAAATGAAATGGATTGTGAGAAAATGATCAAAGAGGAAACAATAGAGATGGAGAACTAATAGCACCAACATATAAAAAAATTTAATGTTCCTGAAACAAGACAAAGATAAATGGGAAAGATAAAGGAAAGATTTAATAGATGACAAAATTATTGAACTAAAGTTCAAGTTTCTTTCTGCATGTAAATAGGAATCATAGAATTCCAAACATAATTAATCACATGTAGTTGACTCTTTATTAAATATTGATGGATGTTTTAAAATTATAGGATATTAGTAAGGTTAGTCACAAAGAAGAAAGCACACGAAATCAGCAGAAGAAGAAGAGGAAGAAGAAATGAAAAAGGAAAAAAAAAGTATCCTAAAAGAATTTTAAAGAAGTGGAGAAGAAGGGGGATGGGGGAGAGATGAGACGGGAGACAAGGAAAAACTTAAAAGTGAGGGGAGGAGGACATGCAGGAGGAGGAAGAAAGGGGAAAGGTAAGGAAGAGGGAGAGGAGAAAGAAAAAGGGAGGAGAAGAAAAAAAAGGAACATGAAGAGGAAAGTGAGGAGGTGAGGAAGGAGACGAGAGAAGAGAAATTGAAGGGGAAAGGGGAAGGAAGATGGAATAAAACAGATGAAAAAAGAGAATGGGCAAGAAAAAAGAGAAGAGGGAGAGAGGAGGAAGAGAAGAGTTAGGGAGGGAGGAGGAAGAGAAAAACAGGGAAAGGAGGGATAGAAAGGAGATGGAGAAAAAGAGGGGAAACAAAGGAAATAGTGGAAATGAAAGAGGAAAGGAAAGAGGTGAATGGGATATTCTCATGCTTCTCTGTAGCATTACATATAGGAAGAGCAATGGAACAAATCCTATGAAATTCAAGCAATGGAGCAAATTCTATGCAATATTAAGGAAAAAATTATGACACAAAAATATTATATACCTGGATAAATTTCATTCATGTGTACATGCAACAGGAAAACATTCTCAGATGTGTTACTCAGAAAATATATCACTCTTACCAAAATACATTGCTCAAAGTGTTACTCTAGTTGGACAAAAATTAAGCAAAGTAAAGATATTAATAATGGCTAAATCATGGAATAAAGAGACAGTCAATAAGCATTGAAACCATTGGAACATAGAATCCAATCCAAGTAATGACTATAAATATGGATGGGATAAAATAAAAGAATGAAAATGCCATATATATATATATATATCTTAGAGAAACCATAAAAAAATTAATAAAAAGGAAAGGAAGAACCATAGTAAACTGGATCTAAAATCTTAAATTCTATCAACAACAAAATGGTTAAATGGAAAGACAAAAGGAAATAAAAGCATTCTAATATCATCTTACATAGGAAGAAATATAACTATATGGTTTTGCTCTTGATTCTGAAAGGAAAATAGCAGTATACAGTGTTACCCTGATATCAAAACAAACCAAAAACAGCACAAAAATAAAAGTACAAACTAGTATTTTGAATGAATTTAGAATAAAAAATCCTTAACTAGAATATCAGCAAAATCCAACAACATATGAAGAGAATTATAAACCATGACCACATGAGATTCATTCAAAGTATACAATATCTGAAAAACAATCAATGTAATCTACTGTATTTACAAACTCAAAAAGAAAAATCACATGATCATGTCAATCAATGTGAAAAGGCATTTTATAAAACTGAATACTCATTCATAATAAATATTCTCAGCAAGTTATAATCTACTGGTTTAATGCAATTATAACTGTAATTAGTGCAACTCCTATCAAAACCACAGAAGTTTTTTTTATAAACATAGGCAAGCTTATTCCAAAATTTACATGGAAATATGCAGGCCCTAGAATAGTTAAAACAATCTTAACAAGGAAGAATAAAATGGGAAGAATTACTCTGCCCGATATTAAGCCTTATTCTGTAGCTACAGTAATCAAGAATTTTTGTATTGGCGAAGGGATAGGCACTTAGATCAATGGAACTAAACAGTGAACTTAGAAATAGACCCACACTAATATGTCCAATTGATTTCTGACAAGTTACTAAATAAACGATGGTGGCCTTTTTAATAAATGGTACTAGATCAATTAGGCATCCATAGACAAAAAAATAAATAAATGAATAAATAGAACTTAACCTATATCTTATACAAAAATTAACTCAAAATTGATTGTAGAGTAAAATGTAAAATTACAAATTTTTTAGTGAAAAAGACTTCAAAACAGGAGATTATCTTCAGGATCTAGGGCTAGGCAAAGAGTTAGACTTGACACGAAACACATGACCCACAAAATAATAAATTTATAAATTGGACCTCATAAGAATTAAATACTTTTATCTAGAAAATACCTTGTTCAGGGGTTGAAAAGACAAAATACAGGGAAATGGGAAATATTTTCAAACCCTATATCTGGCAAAGGACTGGTATTTATATAAAGAACATTCAAAACTCAACAGTAATAATCAAGCAATCCATTTAGAAAATGGGTAATATAAATAAACAGATATTTCACCAAAGAGGATTTACAGATAGCAATAAGCACCTGAAAAAGTATTTAGCATAATTAGTCATTAGGGAAATACAAAGTATCAGGAGATATCACTCCATGTCTAACAGAATGGTAAAATACAAAAAATAATAACAACACTAAATGCCAGCAAAGATACAAAGAAACTGGATCATTCCTACATCACTAGTAGTAATGTAAAATGGTAGTTACTGTAGGAAGTAGTTTGATAGTTTCTCATAAAACTCAGCATGAAATTACCACATGACTCAGCAATTGCACTCTTGGACATGAATAAAAACAAATGTTCACACAAATACCTACATTCATAATGTTCACAGTGGCCTTATTCGTAATTGCCAGAAACTGACAACTACCCAGATGTATTTCAATGGGTGAATCATTAAAGAAAATGGATACTAGTGAGAAACAAAAGGTAATCAACTATTAATATATACAACAACTTAATGAATCTCCAGATAATTATGCTAAATGAAGAAGCCAAGCCCAAAAGGTATGATTGCATTTAAATAACATATTTAAAAGGACAAAATTTTAGAAATACACAAGACACTAGCAGTTCCAGGGGTCAAAAACAGAACTGAAGGGGAAGAAGTTTAAAGGAGGGGAGTGTTGTTTTGAAAGGATGATATAAGATATCCTTACAGGAATAAATTGTTTAGATCTTTGCTGTGATGGTAGATACACAAATCTACAATTAAGATAAGATTGTATAGAACCAAATCATGGCCCAAACATACACACAGTACAGAAATGAATACAAGAAGAGAACTCCAAATAGAATCAATTACATTCAATAAAATGTTAATAAAATAAAATTGTTGATAAAATGATACCATCAGAGGAAACTAATTAAAGAACAAAATCTTGCTGCATTATTTCTACAACCACATATAAATCTGTAATTATCCCAATAAGAATGTCAATTTAAAAAACCTAGATTATATCATACTACATTTTGAATCCTACTCAAGGAGCAGAATGCTTATAAACAAAGCAGTTGGATAAATGGTGACAGAAGACTTGACTTTGGGTGGTGAACACACAATACATATACAGGTGAAATTCATCTTGTAACTTACATAATTTTATTAACCAATGTAACCCCATAAATTCAATAAAGATTTTTTTTAAAGTTGGCAGTTGGGAGCCACAGAAACTAGTTGAGGATGAATGACTTCATTAGTGCTGTGGATCTAAAGAATCCTTACAATGGTAGTGAGTATGATGAATTAAAGGAGAAATCACTTAAGGCAGGGACACAGAAAACCAACTATAAAGGACACATGGACAAAACCAAGGCAGGGTGGAATCAGGGGAGGGAGATGGGGATGGCTGTGGTGGGGGGAGTGGTGGGGGGGAAAGGCTTGTCCAACTATACTTGAACAATAAAATTTTTTAAAAAAGAAGAAACAAAACCATAATAAGGGATCAAGTAAGAGATGATACTGAAACAGATACTGTACCCATGAGAGTGGAGGACAGATCTGTGCCTGTGGTTACTTCAGCAACCACATATGCAATATACATTCACTTTGCCCAAGTTCTTTGGTAATTTACACAGGTGGGAATCTGATCATAAAAGAAAGGCATTTCCATATTTTTAACATTTTGGTAAAATGAAGATACTTTTTAGTCCTTGGTTTCAATATTTTATAATATTATAAATATAAGTTAAATAAGTTTTCTAATCACTGAGATAGTTAGCATGTATTAAAATAATTTTAAGGTGTTTGAAGTTTTGATAAATATATTAGACTTGTGGTTTTCATTTTAATTGAATGTTTATAAAATTTAATTAAAACAGTTTGTAATCAATGTTTAAATGCCTGAGAAAATTTAATTTGTTAATTTTCAGTGTTTTGATTTATTAGTCTAAGAAGTATTTACATGTTCATAGAAATATTATTTAATGAATTTATACATTTATTTAACTGTGCATGAAATAAAATACAACAGGAATGAAGCTCTTCATGGATTTAAATAAGAGCTTCTCTGCTTCCATGGCACCAAGTTCTCATCTTCTCTCTACAGCCTCTCTGAGGTGAATGGCCCCGCTCTGGAAGGAAGCTGGGGTTGTCTTACCTTATGGGGTTGTCCATCCTAGACACCGTGAGGAAGGCAGCAAGATTGGCCGTGTAGGAGGAGCACACAATGAGGGTGAAGAGCCACCAGCTTCCCATCACGATGCGCATGGCCATGGAGTTAACTGAGGATTCGCCACCTGTGGGAAGCAGGCAAAGTAGATTGGCCCTGGCCTTCCAGTCTCACTCCCCTCCCCACAGACGTGATCTGGGCAAAGACAGCCTCCACTGGTGATGCACTGGGAAGCAGCAAAGTGATGCCAGCTTATTATGGGGGGCTGTGACAATTTGGGGAAAGAACCCTAAGACCACCAATCTTGGAAAGGGACAGAGGACCAAAAAATATGGAAAAGCCAGACTGGCCTTTTACTGATGTGGTATTTGTCAGAACACTAAGGATAAAGTTCTACTATCAAATCTTCCAGTGAGGAGACTCTACCTCACTGTGTTGAGAACTTCCATGCCACAACCTGGTTGATGTAAGATCCATTTCCAATGTCAACCTCACATAGAGTAGTCTCATGAATTCTGTAAATATAGAATTACCTTATTCCTGGAGGGTTCCCTAGCTTTGTTTTAAACCTCAGAAAAAAGATATATGAAATCACATTTATTAATATTCAGCCCTCACTAGACAATCTTTTTCCCTAGGATTTTCAGAAACTACTGCATGTGACTTTCCAGCAGAAGCTCCCTCTTTGAGGTCACCCTTTTTTCTCCTTGGTCCCTTACATGGTAGCAGAAAAAAAGCTCCTACTGAACATTCCCATATAACCTCACAAATAAATGATGAATGTCTGCCATGGTGCAAATAGAGCCAAGACTCATATTCAGAACCCAATTTGTTGTTTCTGGTCAAAATTGCACAATCCTGTAACTCTGCAGGTATTTCTCTGACTTCTCAAAGATAGGAGACATCATACCTTAAGAATAGCTGGAGTACTGCTTAGAGGATTGGAAAAACAATTGTCATGTTTTCCCCATGAAGACTTCCAATTTAAGCAAGATTCAGTTTCATCTTACAACCCCATGTACATGGCAATCAATCTAATGTAGGAGGGGAATAAAGTGCCAAGCAGAACTCCAAAGTTAATTTTATCTAAAGTGGAGAATCAGGATTTGAAGTTGAGTTCCTTGTTATCATTTCATTTAATTTTTATGTGATGTTACTCAGAGAAATTGGATGCAGCATAATAGTACTGTGCTAGAGATTAAATAAAATTGCTTTTAAAATGGCTTTGGCAACACAATTTGCCAGTGGATAAATTCTCCCAGGCTCCTGGGGCTACTCTATCAGGAAACGAGGGAGGTACCTTGCTGTACAAAGGCCCCATAGATGATCCAAATGGCACTGTGTAAAGTGGCAGATGCAGATGGCCGGGGCTGGGCTGTATTCTGAGTCCTCACGGCCTGTATCCGGTTCAACACAAATATCAGCACACCAACTACAGGGATGGCTGCTGCAATGCAGGCCCAGACCGCAAAATCAAATGGAGCAAAAAGAGAGAAGATGCTGATTTTCTCCTCAGGCTTCTTTATTAAGATCCCCACCGAGTAGTCCATGTATCGCTTGCTGAAGTCCACAACGCTCTCCCTCTCTGGAGTGATGGTGATGGCGGAGATGGCCAAGTCTGCTCTCTGAAAGGCAGAAACATCTCATCAAACCACAGTCCTCAGCTACCTGCAGGGTTTCACCCTGTGTCAAGGTCTACATCTGCCCTTGAGTTGTTCTGTTCAGAGGAAATGGGATTTTTGAGTTGACACCCTGTGACCTTGAAAATTTTAAGGCAAGTCCAACACTAAGTTGTCTGTTATTACTTCCTTCACCTTGCAAATTTCTCTGCTAAACACTCAAAACTCCTGGGAAACTCTTCTGGAGAAAAGAGTCTATAAAACTTCTTGATGTTTTATACCTTATAGTTTTTTTCTTCACTTCCTTATTGTTCCCCCTAGCAAACTTTAGCTTTCCCCTTTCTTATGCTGGTATTTCCCTCTGACACCACTGACACCACCACCACCAACAACAACAGCACACCCCAAGAAGTTCCTTTTATCTTCTTCTGTATCTGCATCCTCCCTATTCTCCAAGGCCACAAAGACACTCCGTTTTTCTATCAAGCCTCTCCAAACTCCATTAGCACACACTAATGTCCTTCTTTTTTAAAACACTTTAGAAGTTGTACGGTGAGTTTCACAACTACCTTAACCTCATTAATGTATCGGTCCCTGATTGTCTTATATGCAGACTCTATGACAGAGAGTAACATCCACCAAGAAAAAAAGGGTCCTCTGCTTCTTTTGTTCTTCCACCTCCCTTAACTCATGGTCTGCAGATACATGGTTGATTCTTCATATAGCAACACTATGTTGTGAAGGGACTCTCTGGGAATACTGTGCTGTGACCTTAAATGTACCTGGCAAAATTCTTGATTTCTAAGATGGGCTTAATTTTAAGGATAATCAAAGATCCCCGCTAAGAAAGGACTAGACTAAGAAATAAAGCTGCCAAGACTGGCAGAGGTTAGGATCCCTATACCCGGATGGATGTTGACAGGTAGTCATGGGCTAGAGAGCATGACTCAACCACAAGAGCATTAAAATGTACAGTGATCATCTTGACCTTGGCTCTTGGGCCTTGAAGAAGGAGGCATCCTTATAACTAGGTTCAGTTTAAAATGACCAATAATCAACAAAACAAACAAGCATGGAAAATATAACCAGAGACAGTGAAATTAAGAACAAACTGACAGTAACCAGAGGGGAGGTGGGAGGGGATAAAGGGGGGCAAAAGGGGAAGGGTTTTCAGAAACATGTATAAAGGACACATGGACAACACCAAAATGGGGTAGGATTGAGGGTAGGAGGTGGGGATGGTTGGGGTGGAGGGAGTGGTGAGGGGAAAATGGACACAACTGTACCTGAACAACAATAAAAAATATAAATAAATAAAATGACTAATTATAACAACAGCTCTAACCTACATATCCAAATTGGGGAAACATATGTAGAGAGATTTTATCAGGTTCAATATGTGGGCTAGAGGGACAGATATATTGATGTTCTACACTGGAATCCAATGACGTATCCAGAGAAAAGAGAGAGATGTTGGAGGTGATGATGTTGGCACTCTCCTCCTATACTTGTCACATTTGTATCTCTAGCCTTTGCCTTTGCTTCTCTTAGCACAAACCCAAGATTCAGGAGTTTTGTTTGTTTGTTTTAGGATCTAGAGAATTTGGAGCAGAGTTAAGTACTGAGAAAGAGGTCTAGTGGAGCATGATAGGTCTACAATATAGGATGGAGGGAAACTATATGAAGCCAGGTCTAGAGGAGACACAAGGGAATTGACAGGTAGAAAGATGACCTGTAGCAGAAAGAAAAACACTACCCCCCCTAAAATGGCAGTGAGGGCCTGTATCTGCAGATGTGAATTTCATAAGAGATTAAAGCAGAATTTCATGCCCAAAAGTCTTCACTTCTTTCTGTAATGTAGGAGCACAATCGTCTTTTTATTTTAATTGAGGATAAGTTATTAGGTTGCTTGAGGAGAAAGGTAAACTTTTGAAAATTCCCTAAGAAATGTTGCCAAAAAACCTAACAAAGAACAAGTTATGGAAACTCAGGCTGTCTCGAAGGCCCAGCTGAGGTAGGAGCCACACGTTGCTCATACATCCATCTGGATATATTTGTGGTTTTCTTCCCTGATTATATGCAACAACCTAAATGTCAGAGTTACAGGAGAGATAACAGAATCAAGTCAGGGTTGGGGTGGAAGAAGAAATCAAAAACAGAGAATCACAAGGGATGAAGGGAATCACAGGGGTTTGTCTGGTCAATTACAGAGGGCACACCAGGCAGGAAAGAATGAAGTATAAGAAGAGCACAAAAACCTTAGAGGAGGATGAACCTTGAAACCATATGCTAAGTGGAAAGGACCAGATGCAAAAGATGACAAATATAGGATTCCATTTATACTGAATGTTCATTAAAGCAAGTCCATAGAGACAGAAAGTAGATTGATGATTGCCTAGTGCTGGGTTGAGAAGGGGATTAACTGTAAATGAGTATGGGAGATCTCATTGCAGTGATGGAGGTAACCTAAATCTATATTATGGAGATGGTCACACAACTCAGTAGATTTTCTAAAAATCATTGAGCTGAAATGGGTGCATTTTATAGTATATAAATTATACTATGATAAGGTTATTTTAAAAGCCTGAGAAAATTGGAGAGCTATGGGCCTCTGCTCTGCCTTTATGGATTTATAAAGCAATCTTTTATGGATTTAAAAGAGCTGTGTTTTAGGAGCAAAGGCACAAAGTCCCTGAAGTACCATAGGTTGTAGTCATAAAATGGGACAATGACAACAACCTGTAAGGTGCTAATAAGATGCATGAATGTGGGTGCTGGAGTGAAGAACAAGCAAAGGTCACTAGAGGTGAGACATTCAAAGTACTGTGATCCCAGTTGTCCATAGGCACATTGAAAATATCAAGGTCAACCATGGAGAAGGAGGGCTTGAGTCAGACGCCCCCATGATCAATGGTTGTGAGGAAGTGACGAAGTGAACCAGAGGTCATGGGATGACAGGGACAAGAATGTGAACAGTGAAATGGCTTCATATCATGCATCTCAGGGAGGACTCAGGATCTGCAGCAGGGAGGAAGAGTATTGACTCTAAATTGGTAGGAGGAGCTGAGGAATGCCACATGCCTTGTACATAGCAATGCAAGCAATGCAGACACACATACACATGCATACACACCCCACTGATGGGCCATGTGGGAGAGAATAGGCTTTCATCAGTACCCACCCACTTTAAGAACTAGGTTCCTATTTCAGCCCAAATGTGGGGACAGATTTAATGAAGGGTATATTACAGAGCAGGCACAGTGGATAGACTTTAAAGGAATGAGAACAACGGGCACAGAAGGAAAATGAAGAGTGCCAGGAAATGAGAAAAGAACAGAAATGGGTATGGTGGGGAGAAGATGTGTTGAAACAAAGAGGACTTTAGTGTGTGGAGAGTGGTAACTGTGGTCTGTTTAGTTGATCCCAAGGTTCCAACTGCTGAATGGACCAAATGTGGATATTACCCAGAGGCAGACTAGTGTGCCCCACCCCATGGACATGCTTCTGGGACCTACCTTGCTGATGAGCTCCCCGATCATCCCGTTCCAGGAGGTATTATGGAGCTGGTGACCGTACCTGCCATCAGGGGCCTGGTAAATCTCATATTTGAAGCCCAGAGCCTTGGCTAGTGCATCCAGGACATCTATGGAGAAACCTTTGTAGCGCTTGGGCTGCCCAAGGATGTTCTCAGCCACCATCACAAAAGGCTCTTCCTGAGGACAACAAAATGAATATTCCTCAATTAATTAACAGGTTAATTAATAAACATCTTTCCAGAGTATTGTTGAAGAGACCAATCTGATTAATTGCAGCTTCAGAATGTTTGCAGGCATGTGAATGTATTTATTTACCCAATTTAAGCCTGCAGTCTGAACCTCTCGGTCTTTCCCCAAAGCAGTTTATAGACACTCAGCATACAGTAACAGGAAGATCCCTCTGGCCAGCTTGTTGATGGAGGCACAAAGATTTACTTGTCCTAGGTTATGCTATCTCTGGCTCCAGAACACCATCTCCCAGACAATATGGCTTGTTTTCAATCTTTTGTTTGTGACATTCAGCAGCACCCTGTCCTTAGGAATGCCATAATTCTTCAGTACCCACATAAGAAATGCATATATTTTTCTCCAAGATAATAAATAACAATAAAGTTCTATGCTATTAGATTGAGAGAAGACAGTATTACGTCAGGTTGTACTAGAAAATGGACACTGATTAATGGACCATGATCATATCATAAGTCAAAGGATAGAATAAGATTAAATCCCAAGTCCCAAGTCCAAAATCATGCCATATTCACAGTCACATGTGCTCCTGTAGGGCATGTGGCCATCTGGAAAACACCTCAGTCTTCCCCACCACACCCTATGAAAATAAACAAGAATAAGCCTTCTGGCAAACAACCCAAAGAATGTATCTCCTTAATTTAATATTTTCAAGGGAAACAGAATATAATGCGTGTTTGGGTGTGTACAGAGGGAATGCCTGATCACTGCTACTGAAGGTTTCTAGAGCTGAGACACTAGTGCCTAGTAGGACAGAGGGGAACATTTGGACCATCTGTGACCAGCTAATAAGAGAACCCACTGGCTACAATTCTAAAAAGATTTTAAAATGAAGCTGAAAGCAACATGTTCTTAAGGTCACTTAAAGATATAAAAGTCTAGGGACTTCCAGCCAAGATGGAGGCATAGGTGGATACACTGTGCCTCCT
>PVKU01014113.1:0-24832 GCA_004027475.1 Anoura caudifer
GCCCGTCCGAACCTCCGCTTTTTCCTGCCGCGACTCCGCCCCTCTTACCGGTCTGGATGAATCGTTGTTGGACTTCCAAACAGTTTGATTTTCTGAGATCTGGTTGTTTTCTTGTTTCTAAATCTTTGTTGTCCTTAATTTGGTTGTGAGAAGAGACACAGTGCGTCTGCCTATGCCTCCATCTTGGCCGGAAGCCCCACATTTTATGTTTTCTTGAAGTTCCTTTATACTATCCTCATTTTGCAGGTCTTATTTCATTTCATTGCTCTGCCTGGGTATTTCTTTCTACCTCATCTTCCAGCTCACTGATTCGGTCCTCTACTGCATCCAACTTGCTTTTAATTCGTTCTTAGTGTATTTTTCATTTCAGATATTGTATTCTTAATTTCTTCCTTTTTCTTGTTCACAGTTTATTTCCTTTTCCATGCTGCTGTTGTTCCCACTCAGTTCCTTATAGTTGTCACTGAGTTCCTTTATCATCCTTATAACCTTATTTTTGAATTCTATGTCTGATATATTGTTTGTCTCAATTTCATTTAGCTCTTTTTGGGGGATTCCTCCATTTCTGGAAGTTCTTTCTTTGTCTTGCCATTTTAGGTGACTTTTTGTTTGTCTCTGCACCTTAAGATGCTCTGCTTTGCCTGCCTGTCTTTGTGGTGTGGTCTTCTGAGGTGGAAGTTCCATGAGACTCAGTGATGTAGTCTTCTTAATCTCCTCATCTGGATGCTCCAGGGTTTATTCAGTTTGTGAAGGCTCTTGTGTTGTAATTTGTCTTTGATTGTTGGTGGCTCATTTGTTGGTGGGTTCTCCCTTCCCACTGGCTGACTGGTAGTCACCACAACTCCCACCATGTCTTGTATGTGGTTGTACAGGTGTTGGTTAATAAAGCAATATTACCAGAAAACCAAACCCATTACAGAAAAAAAAAAAAAACTACCACATCAGCAATATCAGTAGCAACTGAGCAACAGTTAATAAGGGTGGAGAAAGATTAAGAATATTATAAGATAAGAAACAGGGAGTATGAGATGACTAAAAGATGGAAAAATGATTTTGAATTGCAAGAAAAAGGAGAAATAATAAGAGTAGGGAATAGAAATGGGGCAGAGAAAGGGAGAGAATAAAATTTTAAATGTAAGTAATACAGGGAATGGTGATGGCAAATTTGAATAAGAAAAGGGAATAATATACTATGAGATTTGAAGTAAAATTAAAAAGGTATTGAACCAATGGGAACCAAATTACAGAAAAACCACAGCAGGGTCAATAGCAATGACAGCTGAGCAAAGATTAATAAAGTTGGGAAGGGAATAAGAATATTATACAAAAGAGAAAAGTGAATATGAGATGTCTACAGTAAAGAAAAGTGATTTTGAGAGGTTAGGGGAGGAAAACTAACAAGAGTAAGGAATAGAACCCAGGCTAAGAAAGGGGAAAAAATTATAATAAAATTTCTAGCTCAACTGATCAAGGGCAAGGGCAAGGGAAAATGGAGTAAGACAGGAGGAGAGTATCCTATCGGATTCGAAGTACAAACAAATAGTGAACAAATAGGAATACTGTTGGAGAAGAACAGCAATAACCATGATATACTCACACAACTAGCCACAATTTATAAAGGCAGAAAGGAAATAAGACTATTATAGGATGGGGGAGAAAAAAACATGATCTGACTTAAGGCAGGAAGAATACTTTTGCAAGGATAGATGGGGAAAATTGTAAGAGTAAGGAATAGGAATATGGCATAGCATGGGAGAAAATAAAGTTTACAACAACAGTAAGAGAGGCCAGGAAGAAGGAGAAATGGAGTAAGACCAGGGAAGGGTGCTATGTGCAATTTAAAATAACAATGATATGAAAAAAGATATAATCTGAATAAAAATAATAAAAAACAAAAGAACAAGAGTAGTGAGTTAATTGGAATGCAATTGAAGGAAAAGAAGAAATACTAAAAGGCTATGTGAAAGAAAAAAAGAAGAAAGAAAGAAAAAACATGCAAATTCTGAGGCATAGTGGGGTGAGATTCATCTTAGCTGTTGGTGTTCACCTTCTGACTTCTTTTGGGGATCTGTCTCTAGCTTTTTATGCACTCAAGGTCCCAGGATGGGTCATCCAACTTCTGGCAACACCACTTGTATCTTTTTCACCTGCTTCTAGAGGTAGCTTCATTGAGATTGATAAGGTGGGGTCTCTGTGTCTCCCCTGGGAGGTACTGTTCAGTCTTCTGGGAAAATTGTGGGTGCATTCCCTTTACCCCTACACCTTCCATCTTAGTCTGTCCCAGCTTATTTCCAATAATGTATAGATTCTGATTAAATAGTTGTCTATTTCATGGGGGTGGGGATGCAATCTGTGAAGAGCATCAGCTCTCTCCTGCCTGGCATGGTCAGCAGTTCTGTGTGTGAGCCAAGGCCAGGTAAAGTTCTGAGTCCTCCTTGCTGCACTGCTTTCTAAACTCCCTACTTGATGACCTCAGTGCAATAGGGCCCTAGGTCCCAGTGTACTTTCTCTCCTTGTAAGGAGTTCAAAATGAGCCCTTTTAGGCATCCCTTTTGCTATCTTTTTCTCATGAAAATGCCCCCTGCAGGATTGTTAAGCCTGCCCAGCTGGTTTTGCAGATCTTCCCTCATTTCTGGAGATGGGGGCTGGATACAACCTTCCCTTCCTAGAGGTTTTGCTAAGGAACGGGGCTCAGTCTGGCTTTAAATAATCTCAGGTGCACAGTTCCCAGCCCACTGCCCTCAAAGCAAACAGCAGCTCGTACTTTCCACTCTGCACAGCTGCGCTGGGCTGGGGCCAAGAAATCACCTCACTTTGCACCTTTTTGATCATTCTTCTTAGCTGCACTGAGTGGGAGGAAACTGTGCCCTCAATCCTTTTTCCTTGTTGGTGGGACATCTTTGTGTGGAGTCCCTGCCTAGTACACCTCAGTTCCCCTTTTAATAGAGTCTCTCTGGGTGCTCCCACTGCAGTACTGAGTCACTGTCTGGCTTTCTGTACATGCCACCTCTCAAAAAATTCATGAGTCTATTACAGTCATGGCTAGCTGTAGGTCTCCTACTCCATCAGATCCAGGTACAAATAGTATCTTTCTCACTCTCTGGCACTATCCCAGTTGGTGTTTGCCACCACAGCTATGGGTGTGCCAATAGCTGTGTGTGCATGTAACCTTGTTCTCCCTTTGTGTATCCAAGTTGCTCCCAGCCTGGGTCTGGGGATTCCCTGCCCTGGCTGGGGAGGGAGCCACCAAGCTGCTATCTCCGATCAGGCTCTCCATGGATGCAGGCACTGCAGTTGCAGGTGCTGTGGCTGCTGGCACCATACCCAGGGATTTTCCCCTCCACCTATAAACCTCCTTACCACCATTTTTGAAGCATCTTCTGTACTCCTTGACTTCCAAACTTCATGTCAGCTAACATTCCATTAACTGTTCACTTTATTTTGGGGGAGATTAGCTAAGTGTCTGAGTTAGGTACAAGAACAAGTGGACTTGGCTTCCATCTACTTGGTCACCATCTTCCACCTGGATGGAAACCATGATGTTCATAGAGATGCTGAGCACTCTGTGGTGCTCCAGTTCCAAGTAGCTCATTGGGCATGCATAGAGAGCCTGGGAGCAAGTCACCTCTCACCCATTTTTCTGTGAGGAAAGTGGGTTCAGGGAGATCAGGGGACTGAGTGCACTGGGATAGCCTGGAAGCACCATGCTGATTTGGCTCCAGAGACTTCCACCTCCCCCAATAGGAATAAATACCCTGGAGAAAGCCATGGAAGCCTGGGGAAATCCCAGTGATACAGGACCAAGACCTGTCAGCATGCTCGTGGTTCTGAAGTGGCATCTCATTATGGGTTGAGATTGCATTTTTCTGATATTGAGCATCTTTTCATATATTTACTGGCCATGTATATATCTTCTTTGGAGTTATGCATATTCACCCTTCATTAGTTTTTAGTTGGTTTGCTTTTTAATATTGAATTGTAAGAGTTTTTTTTATATATTCTAGGTAAAAGTGTCCTTCCAGAAATATGATTTGCACAAAATTCTCCCATTTTGGGTGTTGTCCATTACTTATTTGATAGTGTCTTTGGAAGGAAAAGAGTCTTACCTTCTGATGAAGCACAATTTATTTCATTTTTCTTTTGTTGCTTTTGTTTTTGATGTCACATCTAAAAATCTGCTGACAATCCTAGGTCATGAAAATATATTCATATGATTCTTCCTTTTTAAAAGCATCTTTACCATTTTTAAGTGTATAGTTCAGTAGTGTCAAGTATATTTGCATTGCTATGCAACAGGTCTATAGAAAATTTTCATATTTCAAAACTGAAACTCTATATACATGAGACACTAATTCTACCATTTCCTGCCCCATACCTGGACAACCACCTTTCTACTTTGTGTGTCTATGTCTTTGAATGCTTTAGATACTTTATATGAGTGGAATCATGCAGGACTTGTCCTTTGTGACTTGGTTATTTCTCTCAACACAATATCCTAGAGGTTCATTGTGTTAATCACATTGTAGTAATGATGCAGTTTCCTTGTTTTCAAGGCTCATAATATTCCATCATATGTACAGACCACCTTTTCTTTATCTGTTCATCTACTTATGGACATTTGAGTTTCTTTTGGCTAATGTGAAAAATGCTGGAGGGGGAGGTGGGCTGGGATGGGAGTAAAAGGCAGAAAACTGTACTTGAACAACAATTAAAATAAAAAATATATATAAAAATAAATAAATGAAGTAGTGTAACAAAAATAAAAATAAAATTACTTCTCTCTCACTAAAAAAAAGAAAAGAAAAATGCTGCAATGAATGTGGCTATGTAAATATCTCTTTGAGATCCTGCTTTGAATACTTTTGGATAAATATCCAGAAGTGGGTTGTAGCATCACATGGTAATTACATTTTTAAATTTTTGAGAAAAGTCCAATTTGATGTATATCCACCTTATAAAAGTGCTTATGATTTTATTATAGATGTAGATAATCAAAATTATATATAGTGGTAATTTGGGGGGTTATATATACTGTTGTACTGTATATATTTTTATAGTGCCTTAGTCTCCTTTTAACATTATGAATTCAATGCAATAAAATTAATATATTTTAATATTCTTTAATTTTTGAGTTTTTCATAATTTCTCATTGTATGTATATTAAAAATAACTTATTAGTATCTTTTTCTTGAGCTTTTATAAATTATAATATTACAGGATAATCAGTTCTAGATGCAGAGGTTTTCTGTTCAAGGGCTTTGAAAAATTGTTCCATCTAAGCCTTTTGTAATGGCTATTGAAAATTATGCCATCATTTTAATAACCCTCTCTTAGTAGGTGATCATCTTCCTTGCTAATTAATTTTAAGATTGGTTTTTGTCTTTTGAGTTCTACTGTTTCAAAAGGGTTGGCTATTTTCTGGTTAAAAATTTTTCTTTTTTTTTAAAGATTTTATTTATTTATTTTTAGAGAGGGGAAGGGAGGGAGAAAGAGAGGAAGAGAAACATCAGGCTGTGGGCTGGGATGGGAGTAGAAGGCAGAAAACCGTACAAGAACAACAATTAAAATAGAAATTAAAAAAAAAGAGAAACATCAAAGTGTCATTGTCTCTCATACGCCCCCTGCTGGGGACATGGCCTGCAACCCAGGCATATGCCCTGACTGGGAATTGAATCGGTGACCCTTTGGTTCACTGGCCAGTGCTCAATCCACTCAACCACACCAGCCAGGGCTGGTTAAAAAATTTTCCATCCTCCACATGATCTCTTTTGCTTCATTAACTGATAATAAATATTCTTCATCAACTCTAAAACATAATATCTTTTCAAAATGACTTCTTGTCCTTTCTTGTCTCTACTTCTGGAACTTGATGTACATGTATATTATAACATCTTATATATCTGTATGTCTTCATTAGTTCATGCTGTTATAACAAAATACCACAGACTAGGTGGTTTAAACAACATTATTTACTTATTTTGTTCATTTTTAAATTTAATTTTGAAATTTTTAATTTCAGTTCATATTCAATATTATATTAGTTTCAGGCATATAACACAATGGCTAAACATTTATATAATTTAGAAAGTGATCCCTCTGGGAGTCTTGCACCCACCTGACATCATATTTAGTTATTACAATATTATTGACTATATACTCTAAGCTGTACTTTACATCTCCATGACTATTTTATAAATGCCAATTTGTACTTCTTAAGCCATTCACCTTTTTCACCCGATCCCCACAGACCCCTCCCATCTGGCAATCATGAGTTTGTTCTCTGTATGTATGAGTTAGATTTAGGGTTATAGATAGGTATGTAATTATTGCCTTTTTATTTTTCTTTTTAGTAGTCTTTTTATATTTTTCATAATATTGGTTTGGTGGTGACAAACCCCTTCAGCTTTTTCTCATCGGGAAAACTGTATCTCTCCTTCCATTCTAAATGATAGCTTTGCTGGATAGAGTGATCTTGATTGTAGGTCCTTGGTTTTCATCACCTTGAATATTTTGTGTCATTTCCTTCCGGCCTGCAAAATTTCTGTTAAGAAATCTGCTGGAAGTCTTAGGGGAGCTCTGTTTTATATAACTAACTGCTTTTCTCTTGGTGCTTTTCAGATTCTCTGTGTTTAACCTTTGCCATTTTAATTGTGATATGCCTTCATGTGGGCCTCATCATGGGTTCATCATGTTTGGAACTCTGCTTACTCGACTTGTATGTCTATTTTCTTCACCAGGTTAAATAATTTTTTTGTCATTGTTTTTGAAAGTAGGTTTTCAATTTCTTGCTCTCTTTCTTCTTCTCCTTTTATCTATGTAGTGGGAATGCTACTGCACTTGATGTTGTCCTAGACATCCCTAAAACTATCCACATTTTTTTAGATCCATTTTTCTTTTTGCTGTGCTGAATGGATGTTTTCCACTATCTTGACTCCAAATTGATTCAATTCTCCTGTTCATCTAATCTGCTGTTGATTGTAATGTATTCTTAATTTCAGTCATTGTACCCTTCATTTCTGATTGTTCTCATTCATGTTTTCTCTCTCCTTTTTTACATTTCCTATCTCTTTGTTAGAGTTCTCACTAAGATAATATATTCTTTCCCTAAGTTCACTGAGCATCCTTGTAAAGTGTCCTGAACTCTGCATCTGGTAGATTGCTTGCCTCCATTTTTTAAAAATTATTTTTCTGGAGTTTTATCCTGATCTTTCATTTGGGACATATTTCTTTGTCTCCTAATTTTGGTTATCTCCCTGTGTGTGCTTCTAAGTATTAGGTAGATCTGCTGTACTCCCAGTCTTTGCACAGTAACCTTATGTAGTAGGTGTCTTGTGGGGCCCAGTGAAGCAGTCTGCCTAATTTCCTGAGCAAGTGCCCCAGGAGTGTCCTATGTGTGGATTGTGTGTGCTCTTCTCTTGTAGGTGAGCACTGATTGCTGTTGGCTCATCAATGGGTGAGACTGACCCTCAGGCATACTGACTGTGAAGATTGGTCATTATTACAGTGGACAGCTGTTGTGAGAGGACTGACCCTACTGAGGGGATTCATTTTAGCATGGCTCCTGTGCCTTCCAAGTTCATCCTTTTGGTGTGTTCTTTTTGGCACTAATAGGGTGGTATTTTGGTGTGGTCTGAGGAGAGCCACCAGGTATATTTGTGCTGGGGCCTCTTGATAGGGGCTCTGGTGCAGGCTCAGGTAAGCCCCTACCTGGGTCTGGCTTGGAGCCACATGGTAGGTACTACGACATGATCTGTAGTTGGTTACTGCCTGTGCAGAGCTTGGAGGCACCTGGGAGTGGTCATCCTGTAAAACGAGGCTGGCTGCCATTCTAGTGCAGGCTGCTTAGAAAAAGGTATAGGGCCTGCTGAGGCCATTGTTGCTTGTTTGGGATTGGTGAACCTTTGATAGATTTTAGAAAACTCTGCAGTGTGGGCTCAGGTTGATTGTGTGGATTAACTTCTGAAAGAGATTCTGGCTGGCCTGTGAATTGGGTGGGGCAAGGTCTCATGTAATCACAGGGTGGGGTTTTGCATGTTAATGGAGACTCAGACTTAGCATCAGCTGAGACTGAGTCTGAGTGTATGTCAGGGTGGGAAGCGGGGAGAAGGCTCACAAAGGAGAAACTATGCTTGCCAGCACCATAATCCAGAGAAAACTGCCCCATAAACCCTTGCCCTGAAGCCAGAAAATATAATTCCTCCCTATATGTCCCTGGTGCTTTTCAAACTTCTGACCCTTTGCTAGAATTTTGGACAAGTTTTTGTGAGCAAGTGTGTCTGTGTTCAGGCCCTTTAAGATTCTTGGGCCTATAGCAGTCCTTTGTGTCACCAGGACTTAGTCCTTATTGATTTTTATAACCACCATTGTGGGGACTCCTCTTCCCGACACTGGTGCTTTAGATGGGGAGCTCAGTTTGGGGCTGAAACCTTTTGTTCCACAGTGGGAACCTTTCCAGCAGAGATATTTCTCCCAATTCTTAAGAGTCACAGGCAAGCTGTTGTATCTTCTCCTTCCAGGATTATGTGGCTTCTCCTTTATATTATTAATTATATAAGTCCTCTTAAGCTAATCTTCAGGTGGTTGACAAGGGCTTTAATTCTGATGTACTCATAGGAGGAGACAAGTGAAGTGGTTTCCTGCTCTGCTGTCTTGACTGAAAGAAGAATATTATTTATTAAACAGATACTTGTTTCTCACAGTTCTAGAGGCTGGAAGTCTAAGATCAAGGTGTCAGCAGACTCTTATATCCATAAATTTCTCTTTCATATTTTCTAACTCTTTCTTTTCTGTGATACATTTTACCTAATTTAGTACATCAACCTTCCCTGTCATGAATTTCTTCTTTTGCAGAATTTTGCAAAAGTTTGATCTTATCTACTCTTTCCCCCATTCATTTTAATATCAATATGTATGGTGTTTGTATGTTCAATTTCATCATCTGTTATCAAATATTCAAATTCAATAGTCAAGATTTAACAACAAATAATTTTTACCACTTTATTCAGAATATTCTTAACTGAAATGGGTACTTTTAACCACAGTTCCTACTAGTACAGTTTGATACCACTCCTTGATCTAGGTTGAGGTCCCAGCAGTTCTGCCACCATTGCTTTTGCACCATCAGTGTGTGTGTCACACAATTGTTTTAGGAAGAATCATGGGATTCAAGAAAAATATCCAGCAATGGAATATTTCAGCACCACTTTTCTTGGTGACAAGTGAAGGTCTTCAATGATTATTTGGTACTGATACTGAACGCATGCAAGGAAAAAAAAAGCCAGCCATTTTTTTTGTTGCTCCATTGATTTGAGACAAAAGTGCTGGTAAGCTTTCAACTCAGCTTTGTGTTTGCATCTTTAACTGTGTAATTGGAAAGTGTCAGGGCTACCATTTCTTTCAGTACATATCATAACAGACAACTTGTACAAACGTGCAGCTAAAGTGGCTTTGTTTGAAGGAACTTGTTAAGTGGTGAGTAAGGAGCCATGTGTTCCCAGTAGGATTTGGATTCTGTAGTTTGCAGGTGACCTTCTTGTCAAAGAGACAATTCTGCTGGTAAACTATTAGAAAATTGGCTAATGTCCTCAGCTCTGCTGCCATCCCTCAAATGGTAGGCATATAAGAGACTGAAAGGGGATGGGGATAGTGGACACCCTGACCGACAGCACAGAGCCATGACACGCTGCTTCCTCACCTCCACTGCCCATACGGACACAAGAGGGTGACAGATTCCTGTTTAATAGATGCTACTGATAGCACCCTGACCTTCTGAGGAGTTTCAAATACCGACTTTTCACTACTCAGCAGCATAATGGAGATAAGGAAAATGGTCCATGAAAGTCACTAAATGTCTTGTTTCAAGGGAAACTTGCTTATTTGTGCAGAATGTGCTTCTTAGTTAATCAGAGTAAAGATGCCCTTTCTTTTGTAAAATGATGTTGATGATGTTTGAAAAATGAAGATTGACAATCCTGTGAGAAACTGTGAATTTTTCTGAGTGGGGAGGAAGGGGAGTGATGAAAATTTGATTGTTGAAATTGCAAGAAGGCAGGTTCACCTTGTGAAAAACTGCTTCCCCACAGGCTGGCCTCCCTCAAGGCTTCATGGACACTGCCCCTTTCCAGGGCTTAAGTCTGCCAAAGCTGGTATGTGCTGCCCATTGACTAAGCCATGGGCCTGTGAGCAGTACATGCTGCAAACACAAGCTCAGATTCTGTCCTGACCAGAATGGGAGAGGCTGGTGTTCCCCTCACCCTGAGTGCTTGTTCAATGGAGAAGGGCCTGTGAGTCACTATGCTCATTCCAATCCCTGCCCACACAGGACCTGGGATTCTCTGGTCATGCAACATAAAGTACCAGAGCCTGAGGTTGGGTACCTCTCCTGGACCTGAGTCCCTTACTGGATCCCTAGTTTTGGCCCAGGAAGCAATGTGCGGTGGGAATTCACACACTTTCCACTTTTTCTTTCTGTGAAGTTCCCTGATAAACACACCTCCAGCAGCCTGCAGTTCATATTTTCAGGGCATCCCCTTATACTTACTCTACAAGTGCAAATGACTGAGAACTACTATGTAAAATTAATAGTTGGAAAGTTTAGAAACTTCCAGTCAAGATGGTAGTGTAGGCAGACATGGCTGGCCTCTTCGCACAACCACATCAACATTACAACTAAAATATAGAAGAACTATCACTTAAGACCATCAGAAATTAGTTGAATGGAAGTCTGACAACTGTGGAATTAAAGAAACTACATCCATCCAGACTGGTGGGAGGGCCACAGATGTGGAACCAGCTAGTCCCTCACCAATATGTGGTAGATAAAAATTCTGGAGAGATATCTTGGGAGCAAGGAGTCCCAGCCTCATGCCAGGCCCCCCGGCCCAGGGTTCCAGAGACAGGAAGATAATACCCCACAACTTCTGGCTGCAAAAACCAGGGAGGACTGAGTTGGTGGAAGAAACTTCCGGAACTCCAAGCAGTTCCTTTTAAAGAACCCAGACATGGACTCACCTACTCAGACTCACTGCCTCTGAGCTCCAGCACCAGGGTAGCAGCTTGAAATGTTCCAGTGGTATACAGTGAGAAACTGAAGTATCTGGCATCAAGGTGAACAGAGACCACTGTCTCTTTTCTAAACCCTACACCCAAAAAGCCAGCAAACTGTGCCCATTTTTGAGACTAAATCAACATGGCTAATACCATTTGACTCACCTCAGAGATCCCCAGAGACTCATCCCACCCAACTTATGGGCCAACCCAAGCTGCTTTTCCACATGAATGGCTAGTCTTGATTCATGCTGCACAAAATCCTAGATTCTATTAAATAAGCAACAGCTGGCCTCAGTGAGTCCCAGGCCCAGCACTAGCAGCAGCCAGTGTAGATTTACAACTTGGCCTCACTTGGGAATCTCTAAGCCCAGCACAAGTAGCAGCCATCTCAGCTTGCTTTATAGAGCAGGCAGGGCAGCCCAGGGCAAAACAAAGGTAGGGGCTAACCTTGGCCTGCACCACCACCCTGCCTTTGCATAGCTGATCATCCATGGAGGGTGGAGGGTCGTGGTCAGTGGTAATAGCCAATCCTTACAGCTGACTGTCCTGGGTAAATCCCTCCCATTGATTTCCAGCAGCAACCAAGGCTCAACTACAAGAGGTGTACTTGGCCCATATGTCGGGTACACCTCAAGTACCCAGCTTGGGTGATAGGAGAGGCTGTGCCACTGGATACTACAGGACTATATACTACATTAGGCTACATTTCCAAGACATGGAGTAAAAGCAGCTCTACCTAATACATAGAAATAAACACAGGTAGGCTGCCTCAACAACACAGAAAAGATCCAGTCAGAAACTAAGGATACACTAACTGAAATAAAGAACAATTTATAGGAAAACAACTGTAGAGTGGATGAAGCTGATAATCAAATCAGTGATATGGAACATAAGGAAGCAAAGATCAGAACAGAAAGAAAAAAGAATTCCCCCCCACCTTCAAAAAAAAATGAAGATGGTATAGGCAACCTCTGGGACAACTTCAAGAAGTCCAACATTCGTGTCATAGGGGTGCCAGAGGAGAAGAGAAAGAGCAAGAAATTGGAAATCTATTCGAAAAAATAATGAAAGATAACTTCCCTAATTTGGTGAAGGAAATAGACATTCAAGTCCAGGAAGCTCAGAGTCCCAAATGAGATGGAAACAAAGAGGCCCACACCAGGACACATCATAATTAAAATGCCAAAGGTTAAAGATAAAGAGAGGATCTCAAAAGCAGCAAGAGAAAAGCACTTAGTTACCTACAGGGAGTTCTCATAAGATTGTCAGCTGATTTCTCAAAACAAACTTTTCAGGCTAGGAGGGTTTGACAAAGAATATTCAAAGTCATGAAAAGCAGGGACCTACAGCCAAGATTGCTCTACCCAGCACAGCTATCATTTAGAATTGAAGGGCAGATAAAGATCTTCTCAGACAAGAAAAGACTAAAGGATTTCATCCTCACCAAACCATTATTACATGAAATGTTAAAGGGACATATTTAAGACAAAGATCAAAGCTATGAACAATAAATTTGCAAAAAAATACAAATATATCAACAATTGAGTCTAAAAAAAACAAGCTAAGCAAACAAAAAGAACAGAGGCAGAAGCATAGATACAGAGAGCATTTTGATAGTTGCCACATAGGAGGACGTTGTGCGGGAATGGATGAAGAGGTAAAGGGATTAAGAAGTACAAAGTGATAGTTCCAGAATAGCCATGGAGATAAGTATAGTATAGGAAATGGAGTAGCCAAAGAACTTATATGCATGACCTGTGGATATGAACAATGGTGTGGGGATTGCCTGAGGGATTGGTGGGTGCTATGTGGAGGGGTGGCAAAGGGGAGGGATCAGGACAACTGTAATAGCATAATTAATAAAATATAATTAAAAAAGAAAGTTTACTCCAATTATATCTGAAGAAACTATATGGTGTTATTAAACAAACATAATTGCATTTTCTTCTACTATGTCCAAAGTTTAAGTTTAAAATTATATGAAAATGAGAATAAGAAAAGAAAGCCTCTAAACACTTGGAAGTTAATATACACTTCTAAACAAATCATAGTTAAAGAGCAATTTGATGAGAAAAATACATTCAATGCAGTCCCTGTCAGAGTCCCAGAAGACCTTTTTTGGGTGGAAATTGACAAGCTGATCCTAAAGTTCAAATGGATATTCAAAAACATAAAATTGCCTATCTAGCTTGGAAAATATAAATCTCAGGGCTTTTGCTACCCAGTTCAAAATTTACTGCAACCCATATTAATCTAGACCATGAGGTTCTGACACAAAGACTCGCACACCAATGGCACAGAATCAGGAGTTCAGGAAACAGCCTTACTTTTTACTATCATCAGAATTTCACAAGGTCCCAAACTATTCAATAAGGAGAATCTAGTCTTTTTTTTTTAATGAAGCCGTGGTGCTGGGTCAAATGGATATCCACTGGCAAACTGAACACACATATACACATACACACAACTTACATCACACTACACAAAAAAATAAATTCAAAATTGATTTCAGGCCCAAATATATAACCAATGCTTACAATTTTTTAGAGAAAATCTTTATGACATTTTATATCTGACATCAAAAGTGTGATCCATGTAAGAAAAAATTGATAAATTTGACTTCATAAAATTAAGAGCTTTTGCTCTTTAAAACCATTGCTGAAAGAATGAAAAGTCAAGCCACATATTGGAGAAAATGCTTGCAAATCATGTCTCTGGTAAACAACTTATATCCAGAATATAATATTTGAAGAACTTTTACAACAATGAAAAGACAAACAGCACACTTTTTGAAATAGGCAAAAAATTTGAATAGACATTTCACTAAAGATGATATATGAGTAGCCATTAAGTGGATAAAAACATGGTCAATGTCATTAGTCATTAGGGGAATGCAAATAAAAGTACAATAAGATACTACTTCACACCTAACAGAATGCCTGTAATAAAAAAGATGGATAACATCTAGTGTTGGCAATCATGCAGAAAAAGTGGATATGGGAAAAAGTGGGGTAGGAATGTAAAATGATACAGACACTTTGGAACGCAACTTGGCAGTTTTTAAAACTTCAAAGATGAATGTACCACAGATTTCATTGTAGGAATCTACCCAAGAGAAATGAAAACATATATCCACATAAAGACTTGTACATGTATGCTCATAGTAGCTTTGATCATAATAGCCTGAAACTGAAAACAATCCAAATGTCCGTCAATAGATAATCAAAATGTTTTACAATACTACAATAGAATGAAGAGAAATAAAATACTGATATGTGTCCCCACATGGAGGAACTTCAAAAACATTACGCTAAGTGAAAGAAGTCAGACTTCAAAGTCTATATATTGTATGATTCCATTTACATGAAATGCCCAGAAAACACACATTTAGAGACATAAAGCAGATCACTCATTATCTAGAGCTGAGAGTGGGAGCCAAGATTAATGTAAATTTCCTGATAATTGCACAATTCTAAAAATTAACTGAAAGTCATGAATTTTCTCTTGTAATGAGTGGATTTCAAGGTATATAAATTAAATCTCAATGAAGCTTCTAAAAAGTTAATAAGAAATTGTATATATTTAATCTTTTTTATGTTTAAATTTACCACATGCAGGCTTTGGTCTCTTACTGGCTTCTTTTTATTTTTTGATTTGGCTCTCTTCTGTGTATTGGTCTGTAATTTTGTTCTACATGCTTTGTTTTGATGATTTACATATCTGATGGCTTCAACTGTCACCTCAATTCCTAAAGTACTACCTCTCCTACTAAACTGTATCTATATCTGCAACCCAAATACACTCCCCAAATTCTGAAGTTGGCAGTTTAAATGTCCATTGGACAAATCCCACTCAATATTCCAGAGATACCTTAATCTCAATTCATTTGACATGGTCCTCATTATCTTACTTCACCATCAATCCTATAGTTCCTTTTACAATATGAATGCTTCTTACAGTCTCTACATTGAAGCATAAATTCTTCCTAACACTAGTACAACTTTATCAGACCCTACATATTTAAAAAACTTTATTGAAATTAAAGTTCTTAACCAGTAAGTAAGACTGTGGTACCCTTGGTTTTTACTTTCATTAATAAGAGTAGTAGTTATTAACTTGATATTTTAGTGTATAGTGTGTGCAGTGCTATTTTTGTTACTCTCTTATCCCTAGACTCAGTGGTGAATGAAATAATTTCCCTGTGGTCTAGAGTTTACAGTCTAGTGATGAAGACAAACACAGAAAATGAATGAAAAATGACAGAATCTTACCTTTAGTACAATTCCAAGGAATTGCATCCTGGAGTAGACAGTAGGGAACATGTTTTTCAAATTTGGATGCTTCCCTCGCTCCATGGCAAAATCTCTGATTAACAGAAGATTAGGGTTCTCTATCAATCAGAAAATGTTTAGAATTTGATGGTTAAAAATGACATTTTAATTTTCCTTTTCTAGATAACTAAATAGATTGACCATTTTTTCCTGTTTACAGGTCTTTTTAATTTACCCTTCCATCCATGAATTACCTTTCATACCCTTTCCCATTTTTCTGTGCATAGTCTACTCTCTTCTCATTAATCTGTAAGAGCTCTGGTTGCATTGTAGTTTATGACATACAATCTCCTAGTCAAAGACCAGGCACGGGTGGTGTCGGGAACGCGTCTGGGAGGAGGAGTCAAAGACCAGGCACGGTTGGTGTCAGAACACTTCTGGGTCAGTGTTGGGTCATTCTGGGGTAGAAGGTTGTCAGTGGTTGGGGCCAACCCAGGGCGGGGTCAGGGTCAGGATTGGGCCTAGGTCAGGTCGAGGTCAGTGGCCGTGACAATGGGCACAGAGGCGTCAACCCACCCAGGCCTAGGCCGTCCAGTGTCCCTGCTTTGCTTACTGCTCCTACACCCCTTGGCCATCTCGGGACAGCAACGGTCCCCATTCATAGTCACTCCTGCCCTGGCTTCCGGCAAGACATTGGAGCGCCGCGCCCCCACCTCCGCTGTTCAGCAGTTGGCCTCTGGAGCCCCAGGTGCGGCCCTGGGTGGGGTGAACAAGAGACATTACAGGGCTAGGGGGCCGGACTGTGGACAGGGACCCAGTGCCTGGGGTCACCCAAATCTCGTCTCCTCTCTGTCCTCCCCTACACTAGGCAGCCCAGAGACCACTCAGCACATGTGGATCTCAGGTGGTTGGTTCTTCCACTCCCTGGTTTCTGGTGGGAACTGCCAGGGAGACCTGAGGGTGGTGCTGTGGAACCCTTGCTGGGTGAGGTAGAGCACCAGGACTGATGAATGAAGGGCCCTGAGTTGGGCCCAGGCATCCCAGTCCTCTCCCTGAGACCTAAACATAGGCTCTGGATGAGAACTCACTTCTCAGAGGGTCTGGTACACCCCTGCACCCCATCCTTCTCAGATGTGAGTCCTAAAACCAGGGTTCCAGTCATAGCCCACTCCCTCTTTTTAAACTACAGTTGATATTCAGTATGTTCTTTTATATTAGCTTCAGGTGTACAGCACAATGGTTAGACATTTGTGTAATTTATGAATTAATTCCCCAGTACATCTAGTACCCACCTGGCACCATACGTAATTATTACATTATTGACCATATTCCCTGTGTTGTACTTTTTAGATCCTTGTGACTATTTTGTAACTACCAACTTGTATTTTTCAATCCCTTCACTTTTTTTACCCAGTTTCCCCAAACCCCCACTCAACTAGCAACCATCAGTTTTTTCTTTCTATGTACAAGTGTTTTTGTTTAATTTAGTTTATTTTTATACTCCACCTGTAAGTGAAGTCATATAATATTTGTCTTTCTCTGTATGATTTATTTCACTTGGTATAATCCCTGCAGGTCCATTCATGTTGTCACAAATGGTAATATTTCTTTTTTTTTTTCTCATGGTGGAGTAATATTCCATACTATACAGTATTTGTACCACCTCTTCTTTATTGATGGCACTTAGGTTGTTTCCATATCTTGGTGATTGTAAATAATGCTGCGGTAAACATAGGGATGCATATGTATATTTGAATTAGTGTTTTGGATATTCTTCTGGATAAATATCCAGAAGTGGGATTGCTCTGTCATAAGATAGAATTATTTTTAATTTTTTAGGTCCTTCCATATTGTTTTTACATAGCAGCTGTATAAATTTGCAGTCCTAAAAATAATGAAAGAAGGTTCCCTTTCTCTGCCTCCAAGTCACGATTTGTTGTTTGTTGATATAATGATAGTAATCATTCTGACAGGTATAAGGTGATATCTCATTGTAGTTTTAATTTGCATTTGTCTCATGAGTAGTAACATAGAGCATCTTTTCATGTGTCTATTGGCCATCTGCATATCCATTTTGGAGAAATGTCTATTTGGGTCTTCAGCCCATTTTTTTAAATGCATTGCTTGTTTTTTTTATTTTAAGATGCATGAGTTCTTGCAGACTTCTGGCCAAGATGGAGGTGTAGGTGGACACACTGTGCCTCCTCTCACAACCAATATTAAGGACAACAAAAATATAGAACCAAAAAAACCCAACCAGAACAGATAGAAAATCAAATTGTACGAAAGTCCGACAAGGATTCATCCAGACCCATAAGAGGGGCGGAGTCAACAGCCAGCGGTGAGGGGTCAGGGGAGGAAAAGGCAGTGGCTGATGGTCCCAGGCACACAGGTGGTGGTTACCAAGCACAGGGAGGCAACTAGCAGACCAAGCGAGGCACACAAGGTGGCTGGCCACAGTCACACATTCGCGCGCAGATAAACCAGGTGAAAATGGGCAGCAAGACAGACTGCGCAATGCAGAGCCCCAGCGCCAGGAAATAAAGCCTAAAAGTACTGATTGAAAACACTTGTGGGGATTGAAGGGCTGGGAGAGAATTCCAGCCTCACAGGAGAATTTGTTGGAGAGACCCACAGGGACATAGAATGTACACAAGCCCACCCACATGGAAATCAGCACCAGAAGGGCCCAATGTCCTTGGGGAAAGCAGCAGAAGGGACTAAAATCCGAGAGACAGCGGAGCAAGCACCATTGTTCCCTCTTGGACCCTGTCCCCACATACAGAGTCACAACTCTGCGACTGGGTTGCCCCCGTCATAGTGAACACCTAAGGCTCTGCCCCTCACTACCTAACAGCTGCAAACAGACCAAAAACAAACAAAAAAAAAACAAACAAAAATGGCTCAAACGGGAAAACAGGTCAAGGCCCCAGAGCTAATTCATCTAAGTGACCAAGATAGCCAACCTATCAGATGTGCAGCTCAAAACACTGGAAGCCAACCTATCAGATGCACAGTTCAAAGCTCTGGTGATTAGGAAGCTCACAGATTTGGTTGATTTTGGTCGCAAATTAGATAAACAAATGAAGGCTACAATAAGTGAAATGAAGGAAAACACACAGGGAACCAATAGTGATGGGAGGAAAACTGGGAATCAAATCAATGGAGTGGACTAGAAGGAAGAAAGAAACAACCAAACAGAAAAGAATGAAGAAACAAGAATTCAAAAAAATGAGGAGAGGCTTAGGAATCTCCAGGACATCTTTAAACATCCCAACATCTGAATTACAGGGGTACCAGAAGGGGGAGAGGAAGAGCAACAAGTGAAAAACTTATTTGAACAAATAATAAAGGAGAACTTCCCCAATCTGGCAAAAGAAATAGACTTCCAGGAAGTCCAGGAAGCTCAGAGAGTCCCAAAGAAGTTGGACCCAAGGAGGAACACACCAAGGCACATCAAAATTACATTAGCCAAGATGAAAATGAAGGAGAGAATTCTAGAAGCAGCAAGGGATAAAGGCAGAGTCACCTACAAAGGAATTCCCATCAGACTGTCAGCTGTTTCTCAAAAGAGACCTTCCAGACAAGAAGGGGCTGGAAAGAAGTATTCCAAGTCATGAAAGTCAAGGACCCACATCCAAGATTGCTCTATCCAGCAAAGCTGTCATTTAGAATGGAAGGGCAGATAAAGTGCTTCTCAGATAAGGTCAAGTTAAAGGAGTTCATCATCACCAAGCTCTTATGATGTGAAATGTTAAAGGGACTTATCTAAGAAAAAAAAGACAAAAAACATGTACAGTAAAAGGACAGCAAACTCACCATTATGAACAACCACACCTAAAACAAAAGCAAACTAAGCAAACAAGTAGAACAGGAGCAGAAACACAGAAATGGAGATCACATGGAGAGTTAGCAACAGGGGAGTGGGAGAAGGAGAGAGGGAGAAAAGGTACAGAGAATAAGTAGCATAGATGGTGGGTAGAAAATAGACTGGGGGAGGGAAAGAATAGTGTGGGAAAAGTAGAAGCTAAAGAACTTATGAAATATGGACATGAACTAAAGGAGGGAATGTGGGTGGGAGGGTGTGTGAAGGGTGGAGGGGAATGATGGAGGAGAAATGGGACAACTGTAATAGCATAATCAATAAAATATAATTAAAAATAAAAATAAAAATATTTAAAAAAGATGTATGAGTTCTGTATAAACTTTGAATATCAACACCTTAGTTATGTATCATTGGTGAATATCTTTTTGTTTTACTGATCATTTTCTTTGTTGCATAATAACTTTTTAGTTTGATACAGTAACAGTACTGTATTTTTCATTTTTTTGCCCTTGCTCAAGGAGATCTATAAAAAAATAACAAAAAGCAATGTGACAGAGTGTACTGCCTTTGATTTCTTCTAGAAGTTTTTTGGTTTCAGGTCTTATATTACATTCTTGAAATCATGTTGAGTTTATTTATTTTTTATTTTTTTATTTTATTTGTTGTTCAAGTACAGTTTTCTCCCTTTTACTCCCATCCCAGCCCACCTCCTAGCCCTCCCCACCTCCCTCCCATTTCCACCCCCTCCTTGTTTTTGTCCATGTGTCCTTTATACTCGTTCCTGCAAACCCTTCCCCTTTCCCCCTGGAATTCCCTCCCCTCTCCCCTCTGGTCACTGTCAGCCTGTTCTCTATTTCAGTGTCTTTGGTTATATTTTGCTTGCTTGTTTTGTTGATTAGGTTCCACTTACAGGTCAGATCATATGATATTTGTCTTTCACTACCTGGCTTATTTCACTTAGCATAATGCTTTCCCATTCTATCCATGCTGTTGCAAAGGGTAGGAGCTCCTTCTTTCTTTCTGCTGAGTAGAATTCCTTTGTGTAAATGTACCACAGTTTTTTGATCCATTCATTTACTGATGGGCATCTAGGTTGCTTGCAGCACTTGGCTATTGTAAATTGTGCTGCTATGAACATTGGGATGCATAGGTTCTTTTGGATTGGTGTTTCAGGGTTCTTAGGATATAATCCTAGCAGTGGAATTGCTGGGTCAAAAGGCAGATCCATTTTTAGTTTTCTGAGAAAATCCATACTGTTTTCCATAGTGATTGCATACTGTTTTCTACAGTCTGCAGTCCCAACAACAGTGCACTAAGGTCCCCTTTTCTCCACAACCTGTCCAACACTTGTTTGTTGCTTTGTTTATGATGGCCATTCTGACCAGTGTGAAATGGTATATCATTGTGGTTTTAATTTGCATCTCTCTGATAGCTAGTGATACTGAGCATTTTTTCATGTGTCTCTTGATCCTCTGTATATTTTATTTTAACTTAATTTTATTTTAATTTTATTTTTTATATTTTTCATTGTTGTTCAAGTATAATTGTCTCCATTTTCACCCCACCACTCCCACCCACCCCAGCCATCATACCTCCCAACTTCCATCCTGCCCCTTTTTAGTTTTGTCTGTGTCCTTTATCCATGTTCCTTGATGACCAGTACCACTTTTCTCCCTGTTATCCCCTCTCACCTCCCCTCTAGTTACTGTTAGTTTGTTCTTAATTTCAATGTCTTTAGTTATATTTTGCTTGCTTGTTGGTTTTGTTGATTAGGTTCCACTTACAGGTGAGATCATATGGTATTTGTCTTTCACCACCTGGCTTATTTCACTTAGCATAGTGCTCTCCAGATCCATCCATGCTGTCTTAGAGGGTAGTAGCTCCTTGTTTCTTGCTGCAGTGTAGTATTCCATTTGTATCATACTTTTTTGATTCACTCCTTTACTGATGGGCACTTAGGTTGCTTCCAACACTTGGCTATTGCAAATTGTGCTGCTATGAACATTGGGGTGCATAGGTTCTCTTGAATTGGTGTTTCAGGATTCTTAGGGAATAATCCCAGCAGTGGGATTGCCAAGTCAAAAAGAAGATCCATTTTTAGTTTCTTGAGGAAATTCTATACTATTTTCATCAGTCTGCATTCCCACCAACACTGTTCAATTTTCTCCATAACCTTGCTAGCCCTTGTTGTTTGTTGATTTGGTTATGATGGCCATTTTGACCTGTGAGAAGTGGTATATCATTGTGGTTTTCATTTGCATCTCTCTGATGGCTAGTGATGCTGAGCATCCTGTCCTATGCCTCAGGGCCCTCTGTATGTCCTCCTTGGAGAAGTGTCTGTTCAGTTCCTGTGCCCATTTTTTTTATTGGATTTTTTGTCTTCCTGGAGTGGAGTTGTGTGAGTTCTTTATACATTTTGGATATCAAGCCCTTGCCTGAGGTATAATGTGCAAATATATTTTCCCATATGGCTGGTTCCCTATTTAATTTGCTGATGTATTCTTTAGCTATGCAGAAGCTTTTTATTTTGATGAAGTACCATGTGTTTATTTTTTCCTTTTTGTCCCTTGCTCTAGAAGATGTATTGGTAAAAAATATTGCTGTGCAGAATATCTGAGACTTTACTCCCTGTATTCAACTCTAGCACTTTTATGGTGTCAAATTATATTTAAGTCTTTTATCCACCTTGAGTTTATTTTTGTATACAATGTAAGTTGTTGGTCAAGTTTCATTTTTTTGCATGTAGCTATCCATATCTCCCAAACCCAATTGTTGAAGAGGCTATTTTTACTCCATTTTATGCTTCTGCACCCTTTGTTGAATATTAATTGAACATATAGACATGGGTTTATTTCTGGGTTTCCATTGATCTATGTATCTGTTCTTATGCAAGTACCAGGCTGTTCTGATTACAGTGGCCTTGCAATATACTTTGATGCCAGGTATTTGATGCCTCCTACTTTGTTCTTCTTTCTCAAAATTGCTGTGACTATTTGGGGTCATTTATAGTTCCATATGAATTTTTGAGGTGTATCATCTATATCTGTGAAATATGTCATTGGTACTTTAATAAGTATTGCATTGAATCTATAAAATTTTTTGGTAGTATGGACATTTTGATGATGTTAATTCTTCCAATCCATGAACATGGTACATGCTTCCATTTGTTTCTGTTTTCCTTAATTTCCTTCTTCACTGTGATGTAGTTTTCTGAGTACAGGTCTTTAACCTCCTTGGTTGGGTTTATTCCTAGGTATTTTATTTTTCTTGTTGCTCCATCAAAGGTGATTTTTTTCCTGGTTGCTGTTTCTGTTATTTCATTGTTGATGTACAAAAATGCTTTTTATTTATGAATATTGACTTTGTATCTGGCTGTTTTGCTAAATTCACTTATTAGGTTGAGTAGTTTTTTGATGGGGTATATAGGGTTTTCTATGTACACTATCCTGTCATCTGCAAACAATGACAGTTTTGCTTCCTCTTTCCAATTTGGATGCCTTTTATTTCTTTTTCTTGTCTGATTGCTGTGGCTAGGACTTCCAATACTATGTTGAATAGAAGTGGTGAAAGCAGACATCCTTGCCTTGTTCTTCATCTTAGTGGGCAAGCTTTTAGTTTTTATCCATTAAGTATGATGTTGGCTGTAGGTTTTTAATATATGGCATTTATTATGTTGAGGAATGAATGCTCTGCTACTTTCACTTTGCTGAATGTTTTTATCATAAATGGGTGCTGTGCCTTATCAAGTGCTTTTTCCACATCTATTCATATGATCATGTGATTTTTGTCTTTCCTTTTGTTTATGTGGTGTGTTACATTTATTGATTTGCAAATATTGTACCATCCTTGCATCACTGGGATGAATCCCAGTTGGTCATGTTGTATGATCTTTTTAATGTATTGCTGGATGTGGCTTGCCAATATTTTGTTGAGGATTGCAGCATCTATGTTAATCAGCAATATTGGCCTGTAATTCTTTCTTTGTTGTATCTTTATATGGTTTTGGGATTAGGATGATGCTGGCTTCATAAAAAGAGTTTGGGAGTCTTCCATCTTCTTGGATTTTTTTGGAATAGTCTGAGGAGTAGGGGTTAGCCCTTCTTTAAATGCTTTGTAAAATTCTCCTGTGAAACCATCCACTCCAGGGGTTTTGTGTGTTGGAGTTTCACCAGCTGTTATCAGTCTGTTTTGGCTTTCTGCTTCTTCTTGATTCAGTTTTGGAAGATTATATTTGTCTAGAAACTTGTCTATTTCACCCAGGTTTTCAAATTTCTTGGCATATAGTTTTTCATAGCAATATCTTACCATCTTTGTATTTCTGTGGTATCAGTTGTAATCTCTCCTCTTTCATTTCTTATTGTGTTTGTTTGGGTCCTCTCTTTTTATTTCCTTGATGAGTATGCTTAAAGCCTTGTGGAATTTGTTTATCTTTTCAGAAAAACAGATCCTGGATTTATTGATCCTTTGAAATGTTCTTTTAGTCTCTGTGTCATTTAATTCTGCTCTGATCTTGGTTATTTCCTTCCTTCTACTCACTCTGGGCTTTGCTTGTTGTTGTTCCTCCAGTTCTTGTAGGTGTAGGGCTAGACTGCTTATTTGAAATGTTTCTAACTTTTTTTAGGCAGGCATGCATTGCTATGAACTTCCCTCTCAGGACTGCCTTCACTGTGTCCCATAAGTTTTGGACTGTTGTGAGTTCATTTTCATTTATTTCCAGAAACTTTTTTATTTCTTCCTTGATCTCATTCTTAACCCATTCATTGTTTAATAGCCTGCTATTCAATGTCTACAAATTTGACTGTTTTTGAGTTTTCCCCTTGAGGTTGGTTTCTAGTTTCAGTCCCTTGTGGTCAGAGAACATGCTTGATGTGATTTCAGCTTTCTTGAACTTGGTTGAAGCTTCTTTTGTGTCCTATCATGTGATCTACCTTTGAAAATGTTCCATGTGCATTTGAAAAGAATTGGTATTTTGCTTCTTGGGGATGAAAGGTTCTACATATATCAGTTAAATCTATTTGATCTAATGCTTTGTTTAGTGCCACAATATCCTTGTTGATATATTGTTTGGAAGATCTCTCTATCGTTGAGAGTGAGGTGTGAAAATCCCCTAGTATAAGTGTGTTGCTGTCTATATCTTTCTTGAAGTCCTCCAAGATTTTCTTTATATATTTGGGCGCTCTAATGTTGGGTACATATATGTTTATAATGTTTATGTCTTTTTGATGGATTCTTCCCTTGAATATTATGAGGTATCCTTCTGTGTCTCTTTTTATGGTCTTTGTTTTAAAGTCTATTTTATCTGATATAAGTATTGCTACCCCCTACCCCCCACCCCCTCCATGTTTCCTGTCTATTTGCCTAGAATATTTTTTTCCAAGCATTCACTTTCAGTCTATGTAGGTCTTTTGTTCTGAAGTGAGTCTCTTGTAGGCAGCGTATGTGTGGGCCATGTTTTCTTATCCATTCAGCTACCCTATGTCTTTTGACTGAAGCACTTAATTTATTTACATTTAAGGTTATTATTGATAGGTACTTAGTCATTGCCCTTTTATCCCCTTTGTACCTGTGTTCCTCTCTCTGTCACTCTTTTCCTTCATCTTCTTAGAGCAGTCCCTTTAGGATATTGTGCAATGCTGGTTTAGAGGAGGTGTATTCTTTTAGCCTTCTTTTGTCTGGGAAACTCCTT
>PVKU01014114.1:0-24823 GCA_004027475.1 Anoura caudifer
CTCTCTTTGTCTTGGAATTTTGCCATTTTAATTATGATGTGTCTTGAAGTGGGCCTCTTTGGGTTCCTCTTGATTGGGACTCTCTGTGTTTCCTGGATTTGTGTGACTTTTTCTCTCATCAAATTAGGGAAGTTTTCCATCATTACTTTTTCAAATAGGTTTTCTATCCCTTGCTCTTCTTCTTCTCCTTCTGGTATCCCTGTTTCTGGTAGCTCATTGAGAGCTCTTGGAGCTTCCTGATTGTCAAGGAAATGCAAGGAAATACCAAAGGAACTGGGAGTTAGCCAAGGCACCATTAGGGCAGCTGCTGATCTGTTGCCTGCTTCCGGGTATCAGATAACACTTCTGCATTCTTGCTTCTGTATTTTGCTTGCGCCACGTAGGCTCCTGGTCTGAATGATAAGCTTCCTGCCTGAACATAGTGTATAAAGATCCCCTGAATCCTTTGTTCCGGGCCCAGAATTTGGAGACTGCCTCCTCTGGGCCCACGTGTGTAAATAAAGCTCACTCCGTTACCCTGAATCACGCCAGAGTCATTCTTTTCCGTAACATGATAACCATTGCTTTGAATTCAATATCCGATGGTTGAGTTGCCTCTGTTTCATTTAGCAAACTTTCTGAGGCTTTCTTTTTTCCTTTCATATGGGGATTGTTTCTTTGTCCTCCCATTGTTTGTGAGACTCTTCTTGTTAGCCTCAGCTTCTTGAATTGATCCATTCTGGCTTCCTGGGTGAACTTCTGTGGTAGAATACCTGTGAGATTCAGTGGTGCAGTCCCCTTCATCTCTTGAGCTCACTGGTCTTGGACTGTCATTTAAGTTTGCTCTGTTTTTGTCTTTGTGTTTTCATTGTTTTGGGGTCTTTCTTTGGTTGGTCTTTCCCACCAGCTGGTTAACTGAGGGTCACTGTGTCCACCACCTCTTGTATTTTGTTCTGCTGGTGAGGGCAGGTTGTGTTGAAGCTGGTCTTCTGTGTGTAGAAAGTTTTGAGGATTCTCTCTTGCTCTTGTTCTGTTGTTTGTACTGGGTAGTTTCTCCACTATTTAGTTGTGTTTCCCAATAGGTCCTGGATTGAGGTTTCTGTGGTTTCCACTCCCTCCTTTACCTTCTTCTGTTGTTATCTGTTGGCAGTTCCTTTGTTGTTGGGTTTCCTCATCCAGTGGGTATCCTGGTGTTCACCACTTCCACCTGCTCTTTTTGTGATCAGTTGAAGAGGGAAGGTGAAATGTTTTAAAACAGCAAGAGAGTATTCTATGATATTTACAGTAGCAGCTGGTAGAGAAGAGGTGGGAGATCCTTTGTCTATGTATAGTGTTAACTGTGATCTTCCATCCAACTAGCCACTTTTTAGAAAGGATGGAAAGAAGGTGTGACTCTTGTTGGGGATGGAAGGATTGTGAGTTGGATCCAGAAAGCAGTGAGGTTGTTGGAGGTCAGATTCTGAGATAAGGTGAGAGTAAAGGAGAGTAGATAGGTATAGTGTGTGAGGGAATAGAGTTAACCACTACAGTAATAGAGTTTAGGGAACCATGAAGTGGGCTAAAATCTTGGAGGGGTATTGTGAAGTATTTACAGTTGTATGGAACAGCTATTATTTACAATAATATTAGAGCAACCATCATAAGACAGAATTTATGTGATCTGGATAATAAGAATAGAGAGTATAGGACATTGAGTAGTGTTCTAATGGAACAGTAGTGAAGTGAAGGACAGTAAATTAGCAATACACTGTGAATGAGAGAACAGGGGAAACCTGTCCAATGATACAATATAACCAGCCAAGCAAAGAAGACTAAACAGAAAGAAGAGGAATACAAAATTACTACTAAAATAAAAGATGTAAAAATAATGGAAAAAATAATAATACAAATATGCAATAACTTGCAGGTTCTCTGTAATAGCAATTTAGTAATAGTAAAAGTTATAGTAATAGTGAAATTTGTCTCACTATCACAGCTGTTCGGATGCTCCCTCTTTGGGTCCAACTCTGGTCTTTTCACATTTCCAGGTTTTTTGTCTCACTTGTGTGTATTTTTAAAAAAAGCAGAAGAAGGAAGGAAGATGAGATGAAATTGGAAAAAAGGAAGAAGGAATAAAATAGGAAAGAAGGAAAGAGAGGAAAAAGGAATTCAAAGATAAAAATAAAAAATTACTTAAACAACAACAAAAACCCAAGAGCCTCTTGTTGGTTTCAAATTGGTCAAACCGGTTTTTCTGGTCTTGTTGGCTGCAGCAGGCTGAGGAGTGATTAGTTGGCTTTTCTTGTTTCCCGATCTGCTCAGCCTGGTGCCTCCCCTTGGTGCCTTGGGTGTGGGACCAGGTTACCTCTGTGGGCTGCGGTGCGGGTGCATGCTCAGCCAGGCTGCCTCGGTCTTGTGGGTTTGGGAGTGCACCCTTCCTTCCCAGTGCTATGGGGGTGCGAAGGGCCTTCTACTCAACCTTGGGATGAGTGCCTGGATGGGTGGGGAGCTAGCCAGCCAGAGTGGCTGCTGCAGGAGAATTCCCCAGTGTCTCTCTCTTCACTTTTTTTAAAAATTTATTTTAATTGTTGTTCTTGTACAGTTTTCTGTCTTTTATTCCCATCCCGGCCCACCACCCCAGCCTTCCCTACCTCCCTCTAATTTCCACCCCACTAGTTTTTATCCATGTGTCCTTTATATTTGTTCCTGTAAACCCTTCCACTTTTCCTTTTTTGAGAAATTCCTCCTACTCAATCCTGCTTCTCCGTACAATGGCCTGGTCTCTGGCACAGCCCAATTCTCCAGCCAGATCAGTCAGTGACTATCGGGACCAGAGCCCGTCACTGTGTTACTCCCAACTCTCCCAAACCAGTGTCCACAGACTCTGTGGGTGCTCACAGGCCCTGTTTGTTTGCCACTTAGTCCTTTTTCCCCTCTCTGCTACTTCAAGCAGCCAGGTCTCTCCTGGTGCTGCTCAAACCTTGTTTGGCTGGGGAGGGAGCAGTTGACCCAGCTCTCTCCCAAGGACCCTGTGGCAGGCCTGGCGGGCCTGAGGCTACAGCTGCTCTGGTCCCTTCACTGGTCCCTGGGACCTTATTGTCCTGAAGTGCTCTCCTTACCATCTGGTTTTTCAGCATCTGCTACAATTCTTGGTCTCTTATTTTCATATATGCTGGAGTATTGTTGGTTGTTTGCTCTGTTCCTCCGTAGATAGGCTAGGGTTTTCTCCCCTGTGTAGGGGCAAGTGGAATCTGCTCTACCACACTGCCATCTTCCCAATTCCATTATTTCTTTAAATAAGTTCTCAATCCCTTGCTCACTCTTTTGTCCTCTCATATTCCCATAATGCAGTTGTTATGCTCATGTCCAAAATGTTTCTTAGGCTCTTCTCACTTTTTAAAATTCTTTCTCACTTTTTAAAATTCTTTTTTCCTTTTGCTTCTCTGCCCATTTTTTTTCTTTTTGTCTTCTCAAATACTGATTCTATCCTTTATTTCATCTAACCTAACTTTTATTCCCTCTAATGTGTTATTTATTTCAGATATTGCAATCTTTACTTCTGACTGATCCTTTCTTTTTATGGTTTCTCTGTCTTTTTTCATTCTGTTGAATATCCTTAGAATCATTAATCTAAATTCTTTATCTGGCAAATTGCTGGCCTCTCTTTCTCATCTCGGTCTTCTGGAGCTCTCAGTTGTTCTTTCATTTGGGCTGTATTTATTTGTCTTCCCATTTTGGCTGCTTCTTTGGGTTTTTAGCTTTAGTTGTTTAAACTAATCAGCCACTAAACCAATCAGATGTTGATCTAATCAAACTGTAATCAGTTGCCAAGCTTAAGCACCAAAGGGTGGGGCAGAATAATTCTTGCAGGTGGGGTATTGCTTCTCCTCAGGCTGATGCCTTTCAAAGAGGAGTGCTCTGCCTCAGAGTGATGATTCCTGCTGTCTGGGGAATGACTCAGCACAAGGATCCTGGTGGCTGCTCTGTCAGTTCTCTCCCCTAACCACTAACCCCAGACTCCCCTGAAGTGTCTATAGTCCACTCTGCCCTTCCTTTGCTGGAGCCTAAGGTATGTGGCTGCTAATGAAATTTTGTGTGTTGGCCCTTTAAGAGGCTCTCTGCGTCTCCAGGGATCTATCCCTTGCAAGAGAGAAACCTCTCCTTTTCACAGTTGGATGATATCAGGGTTCCTTTCCATCTCTGCTGTTGCAGTCTGGGAAGCCCAGATTGGTGTTTAAATCCCACACCGCTCAGTGGAAACTCCCACACTGCTGAAATATCCCTCCAGAACCTTTGCTGCCGCCCATGAAAGCCCAGCCAGGTCTCTTGCATCTCCTCCGCAGTCCCTACTAGTTACATTGTGGTGAAGTGGTTTCTTCTGTCTGTCCGTGATGTAAGGCTTCTCTACAGTTAGTTTACAGTTGGTTATTCTGGATGATTTCTCTAGAATTTAGTTGTAACTCCAGATTGATCCTGGGAGGAGGTTAAATGTAGCTTCCACTTACTCCTACACTGTCTTGGATGCTCTCAAGTAATACCTTTTAATAATATAGGCTCAAATATATACAGTGATTTCTTCTTGGTTTGGGATTTGGGATGTGATTATCTGTTGTATTTATACATAGAATACATAGAATATAGAGCTAATAAAAATAAAGAAAACAAGAAACAAAATGTTAAACAGAAATTAAACTCCAGGTCTATAAAGAATTCTCTCTGCAACTTTGTTTAATTTTTCCTAACGGATAAAACTATTCCATACCAAAAACTCTAAAAATCAAAACAGGAAAACCCCCTTTTTAAATCTTATTGCAATTTGTGTTTTTTAGTCTAATCTGACCAGTGTGAGGATTGGAAAAATGAGATTATGATTTGTTGGGAACTGCCCTGCCTGGTTTCAGAAGCTGTAACTCCCCCACCCCCCATGACTAAGGCTGAGTGAGCAACCTTTGGACCATAAGCCACTAAGGAGGCAAGGCCTATCTCCCTGGCAGGGGCACCACTTCTGCTCCTTTTACTTCATCCATAACTGGCCTCCAGTGCTTGATTGGTTAGCCAATGATGGGTAAGATTCCTCAAGGGGGGAACGACCTAAGATAGGCACGATCATGTGGAGCCCCCAAGGAAGGACTTGGGGGGGCTATAGCAAAAGTGGGTGATGAACCCTCATCTATGACAGCCTGAGTCTTCATTCTGTCTGCGAGAAGCCTCAGAATCTCTTGGCTGCCTTGCTTACCCTGCCTAAATTAAGACTGAGACAAATGAAACTATGCTGGTGGTGTGTGTAGCCTGTGCTGGAAAAGGTGGTTTCCCTAGGGTGATCAGGCCTAAGAAAGAATATGTAAAATCCTGTGAAACCTGCTTTGTTTAGAATTCTCTCAATTAAATAAGGGTCCAAGCAAGAAGTGAGTTTGTTCCTCAAAGTTTTATTGCTGTTTAACTATCTGACCCTGACTCAAAATAGGTCCTCAGAGTTCTTTGTAAGTTATCTATTGTTTGATCCTTACTGCCTGACAATGATTAATGAGCCTGTATTCCTATGCAAAATGACCCAATAAAAGCCCAGTGAGGAAAAGGGTCTTGGCCCTTCTCCTTTGAGAGTTCAGCCACCTTTCCTCCCCAAGCAGATCATGTCTTGGTAGATTTATTCTCATCCATGGAGGCCGGAGGGGGGGCCCTGCAGGTGGAGCTCCCCCACAACGGTTAATTAAGATGTGGTTCTCTAAATTGGGAGTAAATTGAATGTTGTTTAGCTTTTAATCTGGAGATGAAATGATACTTCAGTTCCATAACTGTGGTTACTGCATCATAAATATGGGAACCAAACAACTAGCTGTTTACTTCTACCTCTTCCCTTCAAAAAAACATTTTATATGAAAAATATAATACATAATGTATGTTCAAAGTCTAAGTTGTTGTAATTATTGTGCTAGTATAATGGAACTTAAAAAATTAACGATTAAGTCTTTGGGTGACTGAGTTTTGCAAACAGGAAAGGTTAAGTCTGTGTGTGGAAAACTGTGTGTCAGAGGGCAGAGAAATACAGAATAACCATGGAACATCCTTAAGTATAAATTTGAATCAGTGAAACTAATTGGAAACCTCTATTAAGTATTTTTCATGGTAGATCTACTAATTCTACAATGTTACCGGTTCATAGGCTATGACAGAAATATTACAAAGTTCAGGTAACTACTCAAGGGTTGCTCTTATATGGAAATTGAATTCATAAATTAAATGTAATTCTGTCCACTGAAGAATATTTTAATTCATCTCTCAATTAGTTATGAGTCGCAGGTCTCTTTTCAGAAGACATCCATTAAATAAGTAATGTTCAGAATTAATAATTATAGGTCCCTTTCAATAAGATGATATTGAGTAAGTTCTCACGGGGACTTGGATATTTTGAACTATAATAAATGCTCACTCTTTCTTTAATAAAAGTATGTATACATTCAGCACCCAAAAGATTTTCTCCATTTGATACATTTTACTCTTTTGCTAAAGCTATAATTTTAGTTTTAAATTTTCCTGTGTCACAATAATTATGTTATTTTCCGGAAACCAAATCTCTCAAAGATGCCCCAAGTGAAGAAGGTGAGAACAAATCTAGCAGGAAAATATATTGGAAAAAATACTTATAGACTGATAAAGAATACCAAAATTTTGGGTGTAAAATATGACCTAAAACAGTCTGTTATTATAGAAAAAAAAGATCTCTTCTTCTCTGAAGATAGTGGATGGAAAAGTTTTTGAAGTGTTAACTCCCCAGATTCTCATTTAAACTCTTATCCAGGAAATCTATCCACAGAACTAAATGAACACATCTTCAAGGATTGCTCACTGCAGAGCTAGATTCTACGTATAACAGGGCAATTCTAGTAACAAGACAAGGCATATACTGGATTTTCAGCTCTATAAAATCCAACCTTTTTAAAATTTTTTTAAATAGTTTTCATGGATTATGCTATTACAGTTGTCCCATTTTCCCCCCTCACTCCCCTCCACCCTTCACACCCCCTCTCACCCACATTCCCCCCCTTAGTTCATGTCCATGTGTCATAAATTCTTTAGCTTCTACATTTCCCACACTATTCTTGCCCTCCCCTTGTCTATTTTCTACCTACTGTCTATGCTACTTATTCTCTGTACTTCTCCCCTCCCCCTCCTACTACCCTATTGATAACCCTCCACACAATCTCTATTTCTGTGGTTCTGTTCCTGTTCTAGTCATTTGCTTAGTTTGTTTTTCATTTTGTTTTAGGTGTGGTTGTTATAATTGTGAGTTTGCTGTCATTTTAATGTACATGTTTTTCATCTTCTTTTTCTTAGATAAGTCCCTTTAACATTTCATGCAATAAGGGCTTGGTGATGATGAACTCCTTTAACTTGGCCTTATCTGAGATGCACTTTATCTGCCCTTCCATTCTAAATGAAAGCTTTGCTGGATAGAGCAATCTTAGATGTAGGTCCTTGACTTTCATGACTTCAAATACTTCTTTCCAACCCCTTCTTGCCTGCAAGGTTTCTTTTGAGAAATCAGCTGATAGTCTAATGGGAACTCCTTTGTAGATAACTGTCTACTTTTGTCTTGCTGCTTTTAAGGTTCTCTCCTTATTCTTAATCTTGGGTGATGTAATTATGATGTGCCTTGGTGTGTTTCTCCTTAGGCCCAACTTCTTTGGGACTCTCTGAGCTTCCTGGACTTCTGGGAAGACTATTTCCTTCACCACGTTGGGGAAGTTCTCCTTCATTATTTGTTCAAATAAGTTTTCAATTTCTTGGTCTTCCTCTTCTCCTTCTGTCACCCTTGTGATTCAGATATTTGAACATTTAAAGATGTCCTGGAGGTTCCTACACCTCTCTTCATTTTCTTGAATTCTTATTTCTTCATTCTATTCTTGTTGAATGTTTCTTTCTTCCTTCTGCTTCAAACCCTTGATCTGAGTCCCGGTTTCCTTCCCGTCACTGTTGGTTCCCTGTAGATTTTTCTTCATTTCACATAATACAACCTTAATTGCTGCCTGGGTCTTTTTTATGCTATTGAAATACCCAGTGAGTTCCCGGAGCATCCTGATAACCAGTGATTTGAACTGTGCATCTGGTAGATTGGCTATCTCTTTGTCCCTTAGTTGTATTTTTTCTGGAGTTTTGATCTGTGCTTTCATTTGGGCCATTTTTGTTGTTGTTGTTGTCTTGGTGTGCCTATTATGTATAAGGGGTGGAGCCTTAGGTGTTTACCAGGGTGGGGCAACCCACATCTCTGGGTTGTGATGCTGTATGTGGGGGATAGGTCCAAGAGGGAACAGTGCCACTTGCTCTTCTCTTTGCTGGTTTTCAGTCACTTCTCCCTCAGCCCACAATCAAATTGGGCCCTTTCTGGTGCTGATTCCTGATGAGTGGGTTTGTGTGCTTTCTAGGACCTTGTGGGTCTCTCCAATGAACTTTCCTGTGAGGCTGGGAGTTTCTCCCACAGCTGCAACCCCCACAGGTGTTTTAAGTTGGAGGTTTTGAGGCTGTATTTTCCCAAGTTGGAACCCTGGGTTGTGTGGTCTCTCTTGCTCCCCAGTTGTTCCTTCCAGTTTATCCACATGCAAACATAGGACCACCCATTCCACAAGCCACCACCTGGCCTGCTCTGCCAGCTGCCACCTTGCCCAACCCAATCCTTGCTGTGAGTTCTCTCCACCTAGCTGCCTGTCTCCAACCCTCCTACTAGTCTGAATGAATGTTTCTTCTTTAACTCCTTGATTGTTGAACTCCCATAGAGTTTGATTTTTCTGTCAGTTTTGGTTGTTTTTTGTTGTTAAATTTATTGTTGTCCTTCTTTTGGTTGTACAAGGAGGCACAGTGTGTCTACCTATGCCTCCATCTTGGTTGGAAATCCTCAATATCTTTCTAATAGATGTCATTTATCACAAAAACCTCTCAGGGAAAGAAGAGGGTGAGTCTAGTTAAGGAACATATATAAATGACTTGTAGACACAGACAACAGGGTGGGGATTGACTGTAGGAGGGGCAGTGGCCCCAGGCGGCGGAAAGCAAAGGGGAAAAATTGGGACCACTGTAATAGAACAACAGTAAAAAAAAAAACCTCTCATATCACAATAGATAAAAGTCAAAATGATTCAAATACATTATTTCACTCCTGGTAATAAGGCCTTTCTAAAATAGCAGGGATACTAATGCCAACTAACAAGGTTCATAAAGTACTATAGAATACCTGTGTAAAGGATGCTAAAAACACCATCTCTCTGATACTGGTTTTCTCTAGTGAAATTTTTGAAGTCAGTGAAAGGAGAAAGATCAAAGCAAGTAGATAGAAATAGTTCTTGTACCTTTCAGATTTTTTATTTTTACTTAAATTTTTCCATGAAATACATTCATTACAATAATGCTGTCCATCTCTAAAAGGGTATAGGAAAGATAGCTGCCTAGGTTGCTAAATAAGTTTTACAAATGCTTAAAATTCTTGGCAGAAAATTACCGTATTTTGGACTATAAAGCACACCTTTTCCTCAAATTTGGGAGGAAAAGGGGGGGTTCATCTTATAGTCTACATGTAGCTAACCTGGCTCTCTGTGAGGAGGGGGTGGTGATGGAGTGGGGTCACAGGAGGCAGGGGCAGAGTCGCTGCTACAGGAAGCCAGTGGGGTGGCAGGAGTGGGGCAATGCTACAGGCCCTGGGCTGGGAGGAGGGGGTGTCCCAGTGGTGCAAAGCAAGGGAGGCAGGGGCGGAGTCCCCGCTGCAGCGTACTATAGTGCTAGGGAGGAGGGTACAGGAGGTGCAGGCACATTAGGAGAAGAAAGCCTGTGGTGCCCATATGTGCCTCCATCACGTGACTGGTGTGTTCCCCATTAACATTAACATAGGCAAATTCTACCGCAGGTCACCTGTCAATGTGGCCCTGGAGCTGTTGCAAAACTACAACTCCCATCATGCTTGGGCAAGTTGGGATGATGGGAGCTGTAATTTGGCAACAGCTGCAGAGCCACACAGGTTGTGCAAAACTGTTGAGTTCTGTTTACATTTACATTGGTGAAATATTATGTTATTTATGTTATTAAATATTTTACCACATTTTTTGCTTCAAATTTTTTTTCCTATTTTCTTCCTCTAAAACCTGGGTGTGTCTTATGGTCTGGTGCATCTTAGAAAATACTATTAAACAATGATGACCATAGTATCTGAAAAAACTAATACAGTCATATTAGTGTATTTGTAATATATGTCAAATGAATAAAGGAATTTTATTACCACATAAAAATGATAGCATGTATAAATGGTTAAATGTGACATAAATTTAAATGGAATCATAAAAGAGAAATATAGAATTAAGGGGTCACCTTACATTGTATTCACTGAGTCTTTTGAAAGTTTTTTTTTTGTATAGTCTTATGAAGAGATGTATTTCAAAGGTAAAGTTAAATGAGAAAATAATATTTCAACAACATTGTTGAGAGAGTGCTATGTGTCAGGCAGTGTACTAGATGCATTACTAACTGTACAGTTAGTAATTACTAACTGTACAGTTAGTAATAAATGAAACAAGAAAAACACCCTGCTCTCTGCTATATGGAATTTACAATTTGAAGGGAGAAAGAAAATAAATAACAAAGTAAATAGTCTAGTATTTAGTATGAACGGACCATGAGAAAAAAAATTAACAAAACAGGGTAAAAAGAGTCAGTGAGAGGTTGTTGACATTTTAAGTAAAGTTCTCTGAAAAGGCGATTTTCAATTAAGAGCCAGAAGGAAGTAAGGTATGTAGGTATATGGACATCTAGGCTAAGAGGACTCAAAGGGAGGTGTGAGTGAGAACAAAGATCAGAGCAGGTCATGTGCCTCATATTCAAGGAACAGGAAGAAACGTGTAGCTTAAAAAAAAAAAAGAAAAAAAAACAGGTGAAGAGTCACAAATAAGGACAGATTAGAAACCAGGATCATGAAGACCCGTTAGACCATGGTAAGTGCACTGACCCTCACTTTGAGAAGGGATAACCTTAGAGGAATTTAACTAGGCATAACATAAACAGATTTACATTTTATATTCTGTTACTTAGATGCACTACTAGTGATAAACAGTTATATTAACAATGGAAAGAAAATGGAAATGCCTGGTTCATATCAAAATGAGAAAATTATTCTCAGAACTCTCTGTGAAGAATAAATATTGTAAACTCACTAGGTTCACAAATAAAAGGGATTGGAGTAGATAATATTTAGGGCTTTGATTATAGTTCTATGATGAGCTTTTTATGGGTTAGGATAATTAACACATAATGTAAGTTCTGAACATAACTATTCAGCTCTTGCTGAAACCATGACATTAAAATTCAGACAGGTATTGGACAGGCTAATTCCAATGACTTCTTCTTAGCTAAAAATTAATTCACTCAATTTTTAAAAGTCTCATTTTTCAGATGAAGAAAGAATGTTCATATTCAGAAGCAACAACTTCTTTCACACAAGTGTGAAAGAAATAGAGACCAAAGCCAATTTATTTTAGGATAAGTTTTGTTTTATAAATGTTGAGAAGAAATACTGCAAATTATTGATTTTAATGAAAAGTAATTAAGTAAATAAACACAACAAAATGTATGTATAAAATAGTATACTTTGTTAATTTTTGACAAGTGTAATTGAGTTTTAATTATTTATGAGTTTTTTATACAAGGCAAATTAACTGTAATATAATTTTAAAGACTATGACATATTTATCCTTGTCGATTCATGTCAGCATCCTATTACTGTGATTATTTCTTGAAAAAAAAAACCACAAATACTCGATGTGTTTGTCAAATATATTGTGTTTGGACCTTAATTAATTGATCAGGGTTTCAATATATAATTATCATATGGCTAAACAAGAAACATAATACTGTGTATTAAGATATTCCTTTTTAGTTTTCTCAGATTAGAAGTAAATTCTGAATAATTAAGTATATGATGTTACACACAATCATTTCACAAAATCAGTCTGCTATATTTCTTTATGAATCATATTTCAAAAATATGTATACAATTTTATTTTTAAAACTATATGTAAAAATACAATAAATGATCATGAACTTTACCATGATTTGTGACAACAGATTTGATTAGGCTGAGAAGTATAATTCAGTGACAAAACAGAAGTGGAAAGGAATATATAGGTTAAGGAAAATAAAAGGCAATACTATATAGTAAATACAGTCCAATTATTCCTTAATATCAGAAGTTAAAAAGACAAATAGTGAAAATTTATTTAAATACATGGATGAATGACAGAGCTACAAGTAAAAGTTAGACCAGTAATATTTTTAGTTTTACAGTGGATAGGATATACTTTACCATTTGTTTTCAGAGACAATAGAATGTTTAGTTAATTTAAGTTGATTATGTCCTTCTTTGTGTCCCCAGTGAGCCATGTTCTCTGGAGCTAGTAAACATTAAATGGGATTTAGTGAATTGACTGATTAAAATGTGAGTTTCTTGAGAGTTGAAATTGTTTTATTTATTTATTTTAGTGCTTCCTTTAGTGCAGAGGTAGCTTCTTAAGGAAAACCTAAAAGACCAGTCTGAATCACTGTCTTCCTTCTTAGTCACCAATTTACTCTAATCACTTTAGTTGTTTTTTGTTCCCAACAACTCAGTAAAAATGTCACCACATGGCATCATCTTATCATAATTCAATTGTTATTTCTACACCCACATTTTAATTTCCTTCTCAGCAGGATTTGCAATAATTATCACTCAATTTTTCAATGACCATTTTAAAAGATTCCTCGACTATACCTCTGTTTCTTTTTCTCTAGTCTCCATATTTTTTCTACTGTCTTCCTTGTTGGTTTCCATTCTTCATTTTCATCTCCATGATTTGAAGCATCTCAGCATTTGGTCCTCTCAGGATTTTGTCCTCCATGGAAGACAATTTGGTGGTTCTTTAAATATTATTAACGGAACTGCCATATAAACCAGCAATTCCTCTAGTAAGTACTGTATATACCCAAAAGAATTTAAATCAGGAACTCAAACATATTTGTAAACCAGTATTCATAGTAGCATTATTCACAATAGCCAAAAGGTGAAAACAGCTCCAGTGTCCACTGATAGATAAATGGATAAACAAAATGTAGCATATTACATACAGTATAATATCATTCAACTTTACAAAGAATGACATTCTGATCCATGCTACATTATGCATGAATCTTGAAGATATGCTAAATGAAGCATATCAGAAAGGACAAGTAATATATGATTCCATCTATATAAGATACCTGGAATAGTCAAATTCATAGAAACAAAAGCAAAATAGGTTTTATGGAGGGAAGGAGAAATAGGAAGTTATTTTTAAAGTCTACAGAGGTTCAGTATGAGATGATGAAAAGTTCTGGAGAGGGACAGTGGTGGTGACTGCATGGCGATGTAAATGTACTTTTAGCCACTGAATTAATTGTGCACTTAAAATGGTTAAGATTGTAAATTTTGTTATGTATACCAAATATAAAAGCACCACCGCCTGAAAACAAATGAAAAGATACTACATGAATTATTTGAATATATCAGGCTATAGCTAAATGACTACACAGTGAAGCAAAAGGAGTTTTAACTTCCACAATCCTGAGTGAGATAGAATCCAAGATGGGAGCACACAAAAAATTTTTATATAAAACTGATAGAATGGGTAAAGACTCAGCTTGAGTTTTGTGAGGTGAACTTGAAACATGGTGAAATCTCAAGAACCAACTAAAAACCCTGTGGTTAAAATACATCGAAGACAATAACAAATGTGTAACACAGTACCAGGTAATTGGGCTAAATATCATTGAATTCTTCTTGCCTCTTGTTAAGACTCATACTTTAAGTTGAAGGATGGCAAAGGGTTGGCACAAGTAACCCCAGCTGTTGGGAGAATGGGACTAAGGAAAAGTAAACAAAGAAAAACTGATGAATGCACACTTTATTGTACTCAAAAACCTGTGTTGGTGACTATGGTGGTATTAGTGAATCTGTGATAATTTATAATTCACTAAATTTCTCCCACAGCAGAGTAGAAATTGATTAATGTGACCTCAGCTAGTCGATGATTGTCAAGAAAAAGAATTGGAAATATTTTCTCTCTGGTACATTTCTATAATAAATCACAGCACTTGGTCTTTGACCAAACAAGACAATGAATCAGAAGTCATCATTAATTGTCCTACTTTTCTATAGCCCAGAAATGTGCTATCCTAAAACCATTACTGCTGTCTAAAGTTTACACATCAATAATAAAGCTCACTAATATTCAAGTCATTTATGGAACTACTATCTGATTATGAAAACTGTTATAAAGAATTAACTAGATGTCATATCGTGCCTTTTTACCCAGGTAATAAATTATGAAACGATGATAATTTGACTTTACAAATTTATCTTCCATGTGAGCATCAGATTTATATTTGTCTAAGTTCCTGACAGTATTAATAATGTGCATCATTAAAGAACAGTAGGAGAAGGCAGGATAAAATGCAAAGGTGAAGCAGAATAAATAGCAAACTGTCTTTAAATCAATGAAGGTAGTCCAAATAAAAGGAGAAAAAAATAAAAACTTAATGAAAAATATTTTAGTACATTATAAAATAGTTTTAAATTTTTAATGGAGATCAGGCTACTAAAAAACATTTGTTTTATGCTGAAATCAATCAATTTAGTTTAAGTTTAATAAAATACAGGTATTTATACCTATAATTTATAATTATTCCATAATTAGTTTTAATTTGACTCATGCATGTCTAGTAATGATGAATGTCTTTTAGTATAACTGTTATAATAATTACTCTATAAAATTAATTTAAAACAGATACTATCATTCAATATTTGTTCTACTCTAAAAATTAATATTAAAATAATAATTTATTATTTGCAGAATATCAAGTATTATTGATCTTCTAGAAATATGTCAGATTTAAGTTGAGCATTCTGAATCTGCTAACTTAATTATACGTATTTCCTGGAATGTACACAAACCCAGCTTGAAAAGGAAAAACCTAGAGAAAGAGTGAAGATTAGTTTTTTTTTTTTTTTTGATGTCTATTTCTCAGTGTTAGGTTTATGGTAACCTCTCAATTATCAGAATAAATTTTTCTTTTAATTCTCACCTGAGGACACACTTAGAGAGGGTTTAGAGAGGGTAGTAAGGGAGGGAGAGGAGGAAACATTGATGTGAGCAGGAAACATCAATCATTTGCCTCTGTACACATCTGGACCAGGGACTGAACCCACAAACCAGGCATGAACCCTGACTGGGAATTGAACCTGTGACACTTTGGTCAATAGAATGATGCTCTAACCAACTGAACTACACCAGCCTGGGCCAGAGTAATCTGTTTTAATTTGCCTGAAGACTCTGCTTGTGCTTCAGTCTTCCTCTCGCACTCAGATACTACAAAAGAAGCTGAGTCCTGATTCAAAATGAGGAACCACAAAAGAAAAAGGACTCATGGACATAGACAACAATGTGGTGATTGCTGGAAGTAGGAGAGTATAAGGGGACTAAATGGTAATGGAAAAATACAATAAAGATTAAATTTAAAAAACAAGGAACCAAAACTTGATTGGTTATACACCATCTTGGTAGATACTATTGTCATTGATTGATTCATAGAGGAGCATGCAATACCTTCCATCAAAAGAAACCCAAGGAAGTCTGCAAGTAAAAATTACATAAAAGTTCAAGTTTTAGTAGCAATGATACTTTTGCAAACTCTATATTTTAGAAAGGAGTTTGAAAACACTGGAGATTGACCTAAAGCAGGCAGACATTGGAGAGATATACCCATGAAAGGTAGGAACTATACTGAGTAAGATTCACAGTTATATGGGATTTACCTCTGCATACTCCAACCTATGACACACTGTGAGCCTGTAATCCAAACAGAAATTCGTTGTGGCTAAAATTCAGACAAAATTTTTATTGGATTCAGGAGTTAAAGAATTAAATTTGGAGCTATCATAGCTATAAATATTTAGAGGAGGAGCCCCAAACAGGTTGAAGCTAGGAATTTTTTTTTAAATGCCTTGGTAAACTATACTTTAATCCTTGTAAGACACTTGAACTGCTTGTACACAAAACGTTCTGCAAGGGTTCTAGTAGAAAACATCAGATGAAGGCATTCAGGAGGCTGAGCAGAAGTTTCAGCTACTGTCTCTCTACTCTTCAAAGAAATTGAGTCAATAATCTGATATCTCTGTAGGAAAGGCAAGTTGCCACCGTTCTTCAACTACTACACGCCCCAGTTCCATGTTGCAGAGAGTATAAGTCGAGTGGCTGTGGCTAAGATACATGAACTCTCTCTGCCCAGTGCTGTCTTCTAGGGTGACCATCTACCCAAGCTGCAGAAGGCATAGAATACTGGGCCCCCTGCCTTCATTCAACTATGCTAGTGGACTGGAGCTTCCATGAGGTAAGGGGCAAACTAAGAACAGAGATGCCTGCCTTTGCCCAGTAAACTGCTAGTAAAATAATGTCGTTACTTTGAGAGAACTTCATTTCTGTCCTCTTCTCTGAAGCAGTGACAGAGATTTTCTCCAGAGGGTACTTAACCTTACTTATAGCTATTAAGAACAGATAACTCTGAACAACATTACATTGTCTAACACACATATTATAAAATCCCTAAATAAGAAGAGTTAGAATAAGGTAGATAAAGTATCTGAAGAAATAGTCAAGAACTTTCTAAAATTTATAACAGACATCCAACCAGATCAAATACACTCAGAGAATATCAGGCGAGATGAATAAACAAAATATAACAACAGAACAACAGAATGAACAAATCACAAAAACAGAAACAAACATAGAAACACAAAATGAACTGATGGTTGCCAGATAGGAGGCAGTTTGGGGTGTGAGGAGGGTGATGGATAAAAAGGGTAAGGAGATGGGCAGTTATAAAATGGTCACGGGAATATAAAATATAGCATAAGGAATACAGTCAATAATATTGTAATAACTATGTATGGTGCCAGGTGGGTATTAGACTTATGGGGTGGATCACTTCATACATTCTATAAATGTCTAGCTACTATGCTGTACAACTGAAATTAATATAATATTGAAAGTCAATGGTGCATAAGTTCTTTTGAATTGGAGACACCATATACCAGAATAAACTCAAAATAAATAAAAGAATTAAATATAAATCATGATACCATAAAATCCTAGAGGAAAACATACGCAGGAAAATTTCACATATCACATGTTGAAATATTTTTGTCAATATATCTCCTAGGGCAAGGGAAATAGAGGAAAAAATAAACAAATGGGACTATATCAAACTAAAAAGCTTCTGCATGGCTAAAGAAACCATCATCAATATGAAAAGGGAACCAACTATATGGGAAAACATATTTGCCAATGAAACATTGCACAAGGGTTTGATCTCCAAAATATATAAGGAACTCTTAGGACTCAATGTCAAGAAGACAAATAATACAATCAAAAAATGGGCAAAACATCTGACCAGACACTTCTCCAAGGAAGATATACAGAGGGCCCAGAGGCATATAAAAAGATGCTCCAAGTTACTAATCATCAGAGAAGTATGCAAATTAAAACCACATTGAGATAGCACCTCATCCCCATCAGAGTGGCCATCATTAATAACCAACAAGTGCTGGTAAGGATGTGCAGTAAAGGGAACCCTAGTGCACTGTGGGTGGGAACGCAGACTGGTGCAGCCTCTGTGGAAAATAGTATGGAGTTTCCTTTAAAAACTAAAAATGGAACTGCCTTTCGACCCAGCAATTCCCTTGCTGGCAATATACACTATGAATAATTAATTTTTAAATAAAAAATAGAGTGTTAAACACACAAACAAAAGAGAAAATGTTAAACTCAGACAAGGAAAAAACATATTATATACAAGGGAAGAAAATTAAGAAGACTATAAATTAAGAAAGTGAATGCACTGAAAGAAAAAAAAAGCTGCCCATCCAAAATATGACATATAGTGAATGTATATTTATCATTTAAATATCAATTACAAAAAAATGCAGGCCCTGGATGATGTGGCTCAGGGGATTGAGCACAGGCCTGTGAACCAAAGCATCACCAGTTTGATTCCCAGTCAGGGAATATCCCTGGGTTGCAGGCTATGTCCCCAGTAGGGGGTGTGCTAGAGGCAACCACACACTGATGTTTCACACCCCCTCTTTCTCCTTCCTTTCCCCTCTCTCTAAAAATAAATAAAGAACATCTTAAAAAGAAAAGAAAATGTAATGATTTTACACTTGAAAAACCTGACAAATGCACCTTAACCATGTGACCAGGATTAACATCACCAGTAATAGGACACATGCCTACAGTGGGTGAGAAAAGCACATCACCTCCGTGGAGTCCTGGCCCCAACTCGTAACCTCAACCTATCTATGGGCAAACATCAGATGACTCCAAAATGCCTGACCAGGTCTCTTCTAAATTGTCAAGATCATAAGAAATGCTGACATATTTCTCATAGGGATGCCTTTCAGATGACTCAGCTTCCTCACTGCTTTTCTGTACGTTTCTTCAAAACCCAGATTGCGGTGAGGTAGTCTAATTAGCACAGTTTAGCTATGAGTCACCCTTGTGGCCAGGACATAAGATCGCCCTACCAGAACTACAGGACCAGTCAGGGCACAAGCCAAAGAGGAGAATGATTACAGGTCGATTAAAAGCAGCTCCCCTCTGCAACCACACCACGTGCAGTACGGATGTGTATGCACTGCTGCCTCACCAATGTGCCCTCCTCGTGTACATTTGTTATGTCCCTTTGATGAGTTAAAAAAATAGACACACTATATAAAATTAAATGTTAAGCCTATTTGGCAATAGTTTTTTGTAACATCTGACTTTGTTACATATTTTTTCGACCACTAAGAGATCTAATTTAAAACTCACAAATGTCTATCTCTAAAGTCCAAATATATTGTTTTATAAACATAAAGGTCAGCACATAATTCCATTTGACAGATTTATTTTTTTTCCTCACCCGGTCTCAGTCTATTCTCAGAACACACTCCATCACCTGGTTTCCAGAACTCAGATTGCACAGTGGTCTCGTCATCATCGACCAGGGCTCACAGTAACAGAGGAAGACGCCTCCCTAAACATCCCCCATCTCTAGCCTAACCCCTTGCTCCTCATCTCATCTTCTTGCCCCTAGTTCCCCGGCCCACTTCGCCTGACCCGGTCTCATAACCCTTTTAGGCTCCAGGCCAGCAGCGCTGACAGCCACAGGGTCCAATCATATAAGGAAAATACTGTGTGCTCATCCTGAGGGCCGCAACTGGTCCTGGGGACACCCCTGCCCTACAACCCCCGCCACGGCATCCCTCCTACACCACCCTCCCCGCCCCCACTCTGCGAGCCATCGACCCCCATTTGACAGATTATTATTGAACAAGTACCAGCACAAGTACCAAGAAATAAAGGCCAATTAAATAGAAAAAATGACCATCGTGCACTTACAGTGAAGTAAGGAGATAAAGTACGCACATAATTATATTATAATATGTTTTCCAGTTTTTATTTTTAAATTATCTTTGTATACAGCTAACTACCATATTTTGATAAAGAGTGATAATTGGCTGCAAAGAAAGTGTCTAATTTTCTATATAATATACTCTGCTATGAAAACATGTTCAGCCACTCTGCCACTTCTCTGGCCTCCCCTTCCCTCTCTCTAATTAGTTTGGTAAACACACACTAAGTAACTACAACAGCAAAGACACACAGAAAAGTAAGAAACCATTCTTCCCAATTACTTATGGAAACAAATTCAACTCTCATAAGTTTTTTTCCAGGAACACAGATATTGGTTTCTTCAGCACTCAATGACTTTACAGTATATGTTGGCGAGACTAGTTTATATAATGGTGTTTTAAACTTCTCTCTAACCTACCTGTATAGAAAACAGAAATTATAGGTGACAAAAATGAATGTTAATAGTTAGGGTATACATTTATAATTATATATAAAGTGACTAAATAGTTTGGAAAATTAATTTGCAACTTCTGAGCTCCAAGTGCGTGATATAAACTTCTGATAATAATGAACAAGGCCTGATATATCCCCCCTACACTTACTGTACCTACTGAGAATTATTCAAGTGAATTAAATTAATGTAATAACTGTAGTCAAGTGTGCAAAATCAGAATAATAAAAGTAAATTGGGCAGATTCTGTGAGGTAGAGTAAGCCCTCACCTAACATCCTCCATGGGTTTTTTGGAACTGTGACTTTGAGCAAAATGAGTATAACAAGGCCAATTATACCATAAGCTAATTTATATAAACAATAGTAAGTTCCTACAACATAAGTTCTAATCACAAAAATATCACCAAACTTCTAAATAAAGGCCCAAAACACTTCTAACATTAGACTTTGAAATAAATGTGAGCTATATCCACATTTAAGAAAGATTAATAAAAACAAGGAAAATCATTCTTTTCCAACCTGTTTATTCCAGTTCAGGGTGGAGAGTAGCTGGAGATTATCTCAGCAGCTCAAGGTACAAGGCAGGGAACTCACCCTAGACAGGATTCCCTTCCCTCGCTAAGCCACTCACATACACACACTCAGACTGGGAGAACTCAGACATCAATTCACCTCACGCACACATCTTTTGGATGTGGTGTAACCAAATGCGTGTCTGCCTGCCTGCTGCTTCAAAAGCCAAGACTCAAGAGGCAATGTAAAGGAAAGTGGTTTATTTTCAGGTGTCAGCTACCTGGAAGATGGAGGACTCATTTTGCAAAGCCCATATCTTGGGATGATGGGGGACTCATGTCTCAAAGCCCATCTCTACATCTCGTTGGAGGGAGATGTTTTTATAAGGGGGGAGAGGGAAACAGCAGAGATCAAGGAAGGGGGTTGCAAAGTTCTCTAAGTGTAGATGACTATAGCTCATCCCTATAAGGCAAGTAAGTGGTGGTCCGGTGTGCATCATCCTGGTTTAGTCATCCTGGCTTCATATAATCCTGGCTCCATGGTCAGCAAATCTGAAACTGGGATGTCTGAAGGTTAGAGTCTGTATCTTTTGAAGTTAGTTCCTAGGATTCTTTGATACAAACATGCTATTCATCTACAAGATACATATTAGTCAAAGTCTTTACTTACAGAAACAATGTCAGAAGAATAGAGGAGTGGGTTACAGTTCCCCACTGTTACATTTCCCACCGTTACAGTGGGAGGAAACCAGAGTGCCTGGAGCAAACCCATGCAGATGTGGGGAGAATGTGCAAACTCCAGAGACTGTGAAACTGATTTTTTTTGGCTTATTGATGTTATAATGAAATGACAAAATGAAGTTGAATAAAAGAGCGTTATTAGAAGACCTGCTGTCATCAAATTCTAGTGTTTTTGTTGTTGTTAAAAGTATAGCTGAAAAGACTGAACAAAGTCGTGTCGAAGTCTTATGCTCTGGTATCAGGCACCAGAACAGCTAATAATCATGACATTGCTGTACCATTTATAAATTTCTGGGTGCATTTGTGTATTATTCAAAATTTGTACCTTCCATGAGGATCTGGAGGGTAGAAGAAATGATTAGCAAGGTGAAATTTGCCAATTCTAGGTAAACTAATCAAATTATACATAATATCAGTCCAAGGCCCACAAAAAATCCTCAACAAAATATTCTGATTAAATTTAAAATGATGCGGTAGTTCATAATACTTAATGAAATAATGGGCAAGCAATACCAAGATCAGTGCAGCTTTTTATGTTATTGGGGATAATAGGGAGGATAACTCTATTAAGCTATTATTAATGTTCCTTTTGTTTTTAGCTGAATTTTTGTAAATTGACCAATTCAAATTTTATTTATCCCCTCCAATAGTGATATTAAGGGAAGAAGTGTCTGAGAAGATATTTCCAATGTATATAAAAACAAATATTCTAATTATGATTTTCCAGCAGTTGGAAAGTAAACCTGAATCAAGGAAAGTGAAATTGTGTACTGAATGTTCCCAAATCTAGCAAAGATGAGAGTTTTCTGAACATAATAACTTTATAAACATTTCAAGCACCTTAGAAGTTATTTTACACAGATGATAAATATGAACGTTTCTTATTTAGCAAATGCATTGCTTAGTTGTTTTTCTCTTCTTTTTAGTTCTATAATAATAAATTAAAGGGTGATAAATAAATGCCATTTTATACTGTAGTTTCCTTTTTAATAATTTGTACCTCTTACTGCTGATTTTATTCAAAAGTCATTTAATATTTACAAGAAATGTAATACTGTGTTTTCCAATAAAATACAATGTTTTTAATAGCAGTCACTTCATGTTCTTTTAATAAGTAGGTACATCTGATTTAGCATTTGTCTGTTTTAAGTCAAAATTACATTAACCTGAAGAGTGTTATTGTCTGTGTTCTACTACAATTTCAGGTTGGAAAAGTAAGCAAATAAAAACAACCTAAGGAGTTACACTGGTTGAAATGAAGACATGTAGAACATATCAAAAGCATCTTGGTAGATAATAAACATCTACAATATTTTTAGAAGTGAAATAAAAAAATAAGTGCTATTCAATTTCCTCACAACATCTTTTTTCAAAACCTGAGTACTTTAAGATATGATTCACAACACCATAACAGTTTTCCAAGCCCCTGAGTTGAGGGAGCTCAACCAGACTGATTTTGTTAATGAAGAAGGGCCATTATGCTCATGTTTATCTAATAAAAAAGATCTGAGTAAGTTTAGGATACCTAACAGAGGAGCATATAGGCCAATGAATAATATATCTGCAAAAGTACATGATTGGATGCTACATACACTATGCATAGCCGAGTAAATTTTCTACATTTTTCCTGAAGAAAAATTAAAGTTTAACATTAACATTTATTGTTTAGTTTTATGGTTCATATTGGCTAACAGAAATAATGCAGCATTACTGCCCCCAAATGTCTAAAATCTACAAAAATTAAATAAAATGGAGTTTTCATAAATATCTTTGCAGAATACCTTATTACATCTTCCACAGGAAACTTAACTATGAAATAAAAGGAATATGAAGGAAAAGAGGGTAATTGTAGACATCTGGCTGTGATATCTATGTGAATAATAAACTAATTAACCTGGAAAATAAGTGGAGGCCAAGATAGAAAAGATATTGAGATCCTTTTTTAACATACTAGCGGTGATATGCTTGAAACACGTCTAAGCAGACGTATCCACCACCTGTAACATGGACAAAACTTTAAGGAAGCGTACTATGTAGTCTTAAATAAAGGGGATAATGGGGGAAAGAAGGGGGAAGGGGCAAGTCCAGGAACATGAATAGAGGGCTCATGGACACGGACAATGGGGTGGGGACTGACTAGGAGGGGTGGGGTAGGAGAGGGCCCAAAGGAAAAAAGATGGGACAAACGTAATTGAACAACAATAAACAAACAATGTTAATTGATTATATTTGTAATTTCACATATGTTGGAAACTCAATACATATATAATAAAAATTTGTAGGTAATGAAGAAATTTGATTAAAGGGTAAGGAGTATACAGTTATACATATTATGTGGTCTTAATAATTAAAAATAAAGTGTACTTGTAATATTTATTTAATTCATTTTAAGAAAGAAAACAGTCAGAATTTTCACATATTCTGGTGAAATATCTATAGTTCCATATTTTTCCCTTAGGTCAATCATTAGTGGGATATATTAGTGGGATAACTGGAAAAATTCTAATAAGTAAGCATGTAAGATATAATTTTTGATAATTCTGTGGAAGATCCCACACCAGAAGTTTCCACCTTCCTTCTACTGCACTCTCTCTCACATACACACAAAGTTATCTGTATACATATATAAAGTAATTATGTATTAATTTATTATGCACACACTTTAGGCTTTATGATTATATGTATGTTAAGAATATGATAAATACTATATGTGTATTTATATTTTTATCTAACATCTATCTATTGGGTTGGCCAAAAACTAAGTTTAGTTATTCCACAAAATAAAAGACATACTTTTCATTTTCACCAATAACTTTATTGATTTGGATATTTTGAGTATGTCAGCTCTATCCCACATGATATAACATTGATTGTTCTCAATCAATGTCTTAATTTGATGCTATCAACTTCAACTGGCCTACGCAATGATGGAGCATCATTTCACCGATAAATCTCCAGCATAAAACTTCACAAACCACTTTTGAAACATTTGATCAGTCACTGCACCTTCTTTATACATCGCACAAATATTTTGTGTTTTATTTTGGTTTTCAGTTGCATTTCTACATTTCTTGAAATAATAAAGCATAATATGCCAAAAATGTTGTATATTTTCTTCCATCTCCAATATTAAAATGGCTACACAAAAATTCACCAATTTTCATAATGTTTTTCTTTTTTAATGCATACTAATTTGAAAGCTGTCACAATAAAATCTAACAAAATTTTTCGAAATGAGGTTACAGACTGCTAAGCATTACCAGAGCCAGCTTGTAGAAAAAGAATAGATTTTTTGCCAACCCAGTATCTATCTGTCTAACTAACTACTTTGTTGCCCTTTTTCAAAAGCGAGAGCACTAATAAATAGCACACAATTCTATCAAATAAAATTTGTATTTCTATTTTAATAGGAATTTTTATTTATATCAACTTTTTCAATTTATACTTCTCTAAATGTTATTTTAAATATATTTCGTTAAATATGCTAATATACTTGTCCCATTATTTCCCCTTTATCCCTCCTGCCCTGTCACCCCCTTTCCCTCCAGTATTACCACCCTTAGTTTATGTCCATGGGTCATTTATATAAGTTCTTTAGCTTCTCCATTTTCTGTACTATCTTTAAACTTCCCCCATCTATTTTGTATCTACATTTATGCCTCTTATT